>JACEIK010002747.1:1173-49169 GCA_018107945.1 Datura stramonium | reverse complement strand
TCATGTTGGTTAGCACATATCTTCACATTTATATAAAATCACATGAAAATGTATAAAATAACTTAGACAACATGACTAATTTAAGTTGTAAAGCGTATCATGGGCATGATATTTTTGCCCGTAATCACCTTGCAAAGCCCTAGATGGAAACTTGAAGAACTTGAAGGAGAATACTTGAATCCCTTTCCTCTTCGCTCTTTAGTCTTACAAGTATCAAATGAGGTTTATCATGAATGATTTCCCTTTAAAATACCCTGTCCCGACCTCAAAACAACGTAGTTTAGGTCTTTGGAGTGTAGGAAATTACGAGAAAGCCCTTATTAATTCACAGGAAATAATTGCCAGGTGACCCTAACGGGTGACCTGACGACTCGTCAGGACGGGCAACGACTCATCGCGTCGCCTGTCAAGTACACTGGATACTAGGTCGCTTGGGCTCGCAACGGGGGACCTAATGATTCATCCCCAGTGACCACAACTCGTTACGCCCTTTCGTCAAGTACGCTGCCTCATTTCCACCAGAATTCCATGGGCTTGCTCACGACTCACCTCACGAGTTGTTGGGACTGGCCACGACTTGTGGGGTCCCATCCGTTAGGTAGAATGGTCAAACCTCCCAGGTAGTCCCTTAATGTCACCCCACAGGAGACCAGACGACTCGTGGTGGCTGACCACGAGTCGTTTCCATGCCCGTGGGGACCTCAACTCCTCAGCTCAGTCCAACCTTCCCACGAGCCACCTGACGACTCATGGGGTCTCCTCACGAGTCGTCTAACGACACGTTATGCACTGTTGCAAAATTTTCCACATTTTTCCCATTTGAATCCCGAGTCTGATGCTTGGGTTCCCGAGGTATAACATTATTTCAGAAGGTTTTGGGGACACGAGTCAATTTGAGTACAAGCTTCTATCTCCAGACAGATGGCCAGGCAGAGCGCACCATTCAGACACTCGAGGATATGTTACGAGCGTGTGTTCTAGATTTTGGAGGAAGCTGGGATGAGCATTTACCCCTTATTGAATTCTCATATAATAACAGTTACCATTATGCAATTCAGATGGTGCCTTATGAGGCACTATATGGGCAGAAATGCAGGTCCCCCATCGAATGGTTCGAGGTAGGAGAGGCAGAGTTAGTTGGACCAGATATGATCCACCAGTAGAAGAGAAAGTAAAACTTATCAGAGAGCGGTTACTGATGGCGCAGAGTCGTTAGAAGTCCTACTCTGATGTGCGATGTAGAGACTTGGAATTTAATGTTAATGAATGGGTATTCATTAAAGTGTACCGATAAAAGGTGCGATGAGATTTGTCAAGAAAGGCAATATTAGACCTAGATTTGTTGGACCGTATCGGATCCTCCAAAGGATAGGCCGAGTGGCATATGAATTAGAGCTGCCTCCAGGATTAGAGTCTTTTCACCCAGTCTTTCACGTGTCTATGTTGTGAAAGTGCATAGGATACCCGTCCCGAGTTGTGCCAGTTGAGTATATTCAAGTCACGGAGGAGTTAGCCTACGAAGAGGTCCCAGTTTCCATACTAGATCGGCAAGTTCGTAGACTGAGAACTAAAGGTTAACCTCCATTAAAGTGATGTGGAGGAATAGAAATAAAGAAGAGATGACCTGGGAAGCTGAGGACGATATGAGATTTAGATACCCTCACTTATTCCAGGATTGACCCAGAATATGTAGTTGAGGTGAGATCGTTATTCAGATGTTACTTTATTACTTATGTTACTAGTACTATTCAGATATCTACTTTTATATTGTGGGCTAGTTAATTGTAGCGTCCTGTGAGACACTTATGTTGGACTTTTCTTCTTTTCAGGTTTCCGAATAGTCCATATTACAGAGGAGACTTTGCCAAAATTTTTTTAAGCACTAGTTAAAAGAGTTAACCCCTCTAAGCCTGAAGATGATATTCGAGGACGAATGTTCCTGAGGGGAGGGGGATGTTACACCCCATAAAATGTTAATGGTTAGTAGGCCTACGCGTGGATTTGTGATGAGTAAGGAGAGGTTGAAGCATATGGGAAAAGCCTCAAAAGAAGGGTGGGGCGAGGTCGGACCGCGAGGGACCAGCGCCACGCACCAACCTGCCTGCGCACTAGGCAGTGCTGCACACCGTTTGTTTGGCGCGATGGGCGGCGCGGGGCGCCACCCCTGCCACCACCCATGCATATATATATATAAATCCTTTGCTCATTTAATTTCATTCCTAATATGTTCCCAGCGCTAAAGTAGAGGAACACCCAACTTTTACTATATTTTCGTCCGATTATTCTACCAAACGCCGTCCAAATGAAAATTAACTTCGGGTAACGAGTTCTAGGCCTAAGGAAAGCATTACTACAGAGTTATTTCTAAAAAATTCGCTCGCCATACCAGAAATCAATCCAGTAAAAGTTGTCAGAATTACGGCAAATGGAATTCTAAACGGCCACAGGCATTAGGTAAGCACTTTTCCCTTATGAACTCTCGGGAAATTGTAGATTTTCGGCTGAGTTATTTGAAGTTGAATTATAGTTGATATTATTATTGAAAGTTATCGTTATTTTCCAGATTTAGTATTGAAATTAGCCCTATTCTCTATGTATAAAGGTTGTAATTGGATAGCACCGCAGGTTTTAAGTTTAAACTCGCTAGTTAAATGAAAGTCGACACTCGAGGTATGTAAGGCTATCCATTTCGTCAAGTTACATTCATGGTAAAGTTAGTATGACTTGTGTATCTATAGTACTTCAGAGTAAACCTATTGTGGTTAGCTGTTATGAATTGAGTTGAGACGATAGAGATGATATAATAACCCTCGTCAGAGTTAATCCTAGCCAACTTGATTGTTGTATACAATATTCGGGGCTTGGATGTTGTTGCCTATAGGGTTATGCTTGCAGGAGCAGTAGGATGTCCGGAGGGACCAGAGTGAGGCCGTGAGGGCTGTATCCAGTTTTTATATCTTCTATTATGACCCATAGTCGAGCCAAGGCTCGGGGTCCAGCTACAGCAGTTATGTTATGACCTATAGTCTAGCGAAGGCTCAGGGTCCAGCTACAACAGTTACATTATGGCCCATAATCGAGCCAAGGCTCAGGGCCCCAGACACAACAACTACAATATGATCCATAGTTGAGCCAAGGCTCGAGATATAGTTACAACAGTCACACGATGACCCACAGTTGAGCCAAGGCTCGGGGTCCAGTTACATAGCCTAGATGGCTCAGACACAGACACAGGTACAGGAGCCTATCAGGCCAGATACAACTTTAGAGAATGAGTAAATCTTGAGTTATAGTATGCTTACAAACTTTTAGTAGCCAGACAGCTGGGGTGTGCATTGTTTGTACTTTCTGGGGCTTATGGGGGCCCAGGTAGGTTATTCTGTGCTGTTTGTACCTTCTAGGCTTATGGAGGCCCGATTAGGTTCTTGTTTGTATTTATATACTTGTTAGTGAGATATTTAAGACGTTAAGGTTTCTCAGGTTAAATTATTACCCTCCTTCTTGATTACTTCAGTTTGATAAGTTTTTAGTCAGTTATTAATTTACTGCCTTACATATTCGGTATATATTATACTGGTGCCATCCTTGGGGCACTGCATTACTTTCCTGTAGGTGCGGATAGACGCGGTTTGGGACCATCTTAGTCATCAGCCGGAGTTAGCAGTGCATTCAACTCCTTTCTTCCGGAGTTGATAGTTAGAGAAGGTTTGTTCTTTTGTTGTACAGTTTAGGGGTAAGTTGGGACCTTTTCTCGATCATTATTCCACTCTTAGAGGCTTGCAGGCTATAGATTTCCAGTTATTAGCTTTTGTTGTTGGTGTTGTGGGGCCTATGTATGTTTTATTTCATGTGATGGCCTTGTGGGGCCTTGTTTAGCTGTTAGTTAGTAGCCTTGTCGGCTTTAGCATAGTTTTAGTTGCCTGATTTCATTCGGTTATAACTAGACAACATGATGGTCTTGTCGGCCCGCATAGGATCCCTATTATAGCATTGTTGTTGGTTAGCTGTCTTCTTTTACAGGTGGCCTTGTCGGCCAGAGGCTGTATTTATAGTTGATATATAGCTCATCGATTTCTTGAATTAAGTTATAGGCGCGCACCAGAAGTGCACCAGGACAGTCAGGTTAGTCCAGATCCCAGTGTGGCCCTAGATGCTTTNCCAGTCATCCCTCCCAAGGTGGGGCATGACAATAAATCAAGAAAGAACATGAGAGTAGGGACAATATGCTAAATATCATATTCTTGAAATAATCATAATCATGATATATTCATCATAAGTTGAACATAATGACCCAAGATTTAGAAATAGAAAATCATGTCTTGTACCATACTTGAAATCATACACGAAAACTTACAAGATGATCAATGGATCAAATGTTCCATAAAACATAATACCATAATATATGAACATAACTAACTGAAGACATGAGGAACAATAGGAGACTCGTCATAACCGACACCATCACGATAGAGCTTACGTGGTACCCCACTAACTTGCTCAAGTGACTAAAGTTGTCCTATGCCTTTTCATGGAAAAAAATGATAGATGTGTGATATCACGGGTATGCCCTCGAGAAGGGGAAACACTCTCTCGAGAGGTCCCAAATATATACCTATGGTGGCGCATAGTTTATGAGACCAGGGCCTTCGGACTACTTGGTCTATTCGGTGCTAGACACTACTCCCAACAACATGTATATAGCTCATGAAGATATCTTGGGAGTCTCGACTCTGAAACATCTAAAAAATATAGCTTAAATGTGAATAGTGGGGAGTCTTGACTCCAAATATCTCTTTAAAACTAATCTTGCAAACCTTGGCTAAATCATGATAAAAAATACTTAACTTGCATGGGTTTGCCAAAATCATGAAATCATACGTACTTGAAATAAGCTTCATAATTCAAAATCATGGAATCATAAGTTTAAGAATTCATAAACATTCATGCATACTTTGATAATTCATCATACTTGAAATCATGGGCTCATAAGCTTGAAATTCATAAATCATGCATAATAGGGCATAACCTTCATAAACTTGAAATCATGAATTAGTAAGTAAATTGAGAGTCAAATCTGCCCTAATAGCCCTAAATCATCAATTGAAACATGAGAGATTTGAACCCATTGAGATATCATGAAAAATTGCATGGAATTAGGTAAAACCCTAGAATTTCACAATTTAGAACTTGAGAAGTAGAATTCATGGATTTGGACTTGAAAGGGCATGAGGGTGGAAGATTTTTCCCCATTCATAACCCTCCATACCCTATATACCCGGGTAATTAACTCTTAGACTTGTCTTGAAAAGCCCAAAAATATTTGAAGATGTTTGATGAAGAATCCTAGCTTTGATCTTGAGAGGAAATTCCAACTATCGTTCTTTTGGAGAGGGTGAGGATTTAGGTTAGGTTAATACCTTTAATATGACCCTTATAAAGCCCAAAACAACATTATTTAGGAGTTAAAAAGCATAGGATTTTACAAAAATATCTCCAAACTACTGGAAAAAGACCTGAAACTGGCAGAAACAATGACCAAAGGGATGGGTCGTTGTTTGATAGGACGACCCGTTCTAAGGTTCGTCCAACGTCTGTTGCTATTTCACTAAACTATTCATAACTTTTTACTTCAAAATTCGTTTGATGCAAGGTCAGATGCATTGTAAAGAAGACTCCAAGGAATTCAACTTGATGTGTTGAATCACCCTAAAACACTTTGTAAAATGGAATATATGGTCGTTTGTATTTGACCCTTGTAAGAGATTATATGAACACTCAATCGGTAAGAAGGCTCTCAACTCAACTTTGTGCTAGAGGTTCCATATGACCTTAATTTGCATCCAGTACACTTTTTACATTTAGAAATTGATATTAACACCTTGTTTTCATATATTTATTTGGTTCGGGTCTATACACATACCTAGAATAGTTCCAAACTTAGCCCAAAATTTTAAACCAACTGGTAGACCCAACAACCCATACAACGGGTCGTGGTCCCAAATAATGGCCGTTGGTTTGTCTGTTGTTTTCCCCATTCTTCCTTCGAAATTCTCTGAATCTTCTTGAATGATCCCAAATGATGACTTATACACTTAAACAATGGTACGTACAATCCCCTCGTGGGTTCTAGGCCAACCTTTGACAGTTCACTGGAACTGCTCCAACAACCACATACAACGGCCTGTAGGATGAAAGGATAAGTCGTCCTTTGACTCGTTGAATGTCCCTAGTGCCATTTTCTGCTATAAGTCTTAGGTATGATGTAAGGGATTTTTTTGGTATTACACTCTTCCCTATGATTCCTATAATTCTTATAAGATAAAGTGCTAAGGAGTACCATTAGTACTACTTCAATGACCACTCAAAATCTTTAGGGTTATATATATGTTACAACGAGAGTAGCCAAACCAACTTTGTATAAGTTGAAGATGTGATAGTATCCTTGATTATTGAATATATGTGCCACATAGGTGTTAACTATAGATACCCCTAGTTGGTTGATAGGGCCTCAATGTCTTACTAGATATTCTCCAGGGTAGGTATATATTTGATTTCCTTTGGATATATGTATTTAATTACCTCAAACAGGTAGTGGCATGTGTGAGTCCATGTATGGCTAACAAACTCAGGGATAAGAATTTTAGTTATGTTACGGGAATAAAATGTAGATCTGACACGTTGTGATTTGTGTTGGGGTTAAAAGGGATTAGAATGCACCAAAGGATAGAGTTGAAGAATATAGAGAAATTAAACATAAGATCAAATCTATCAGATTATCTAAAGTTGAAGAAGGGGGTCACTAGTTAATTGTATATAGAAGAGAATTGATTACATTAGAAGCGTAATAGGTTGCTATTTGAGTAACATAGACCAAGTATGCACATAGAGTCAAAGTACAACTCACATAAAGGTTAGAAGAAGTTATAGAGAAGTGATTATATAGTCTTAGTGGCCAATGGTGCCCATACTATAAGAAATTATGTTAGTATCAATATGAATCACGATACCAAACCCATACCCATATAGCTGAGAGAACTGACAAATAAGTTGAAAGATTAACTTGAAAAAGGCTTCATTCAACCTAGTGTATCGCCTTGGTGTGCACTAGTGTATTTTGTAGGAAAGAAAGATGGCTCATTACCTATGTGTATAGATTAAAGGCAGTTGAATAATGTGATGATAAAGAGTAAATACCCCTTCCCAGAATAGATTATTTATCTTATCAAGTCTGGAACTAAATGCTTTTCTAAGATTTACTTGAGGTTCAGATAACATCAGCTATAGATTCGGGAAGCAGATATTCCCAAGACAACTTTTACCATATATGCACATTTTGAATTTCTTGTCATTTTGATCTGATTGATGAATACCACGGAAACCTTTATTAATCTCATGAATAGGGTTTTCAAAACCTTCCTTGATACTTACGTGATAGTGCTTATGGATGATATTCTGATATATTCGTGTGATGAATTAAAGCATATAGACTATTTCAAATCAGTATTGTATTCAGTCAAAGAGCACCAATTATTTTCTAAATTTTCTAAATGTGAGTTATGATCAAACTCAGTGGCTTTTCTTGGCCACGTGGTGTTTGGTGAAGGCATCAGAGTAGACTATCAGAAGATAGAGGCTGTGAAGAGTTGGCTTCAACCTACTTCTCCGATAGAGGTACATAGATTCTTGGGAGTTAGTCGGCCATTACAAGAGATTTGTAGAGGCTTTTTCCTCTTTTTTCCCCACTAACCAAATTGGCACCAAAAAAGCTAAGTTTCAGTGTTCAGATGCATGTGAAAGGGGTTTCTAAGAATTAAAGGATAGATTGACTAAAATGCGATTATTGGCATTACAAGAGGGCACAAAACAGTATGTTGTTTATCATAACACTTCAGGCATTGACTTGGATTGTGTCCTGATGCGACATGTAAAGGTTATGACATATGTTTCCTGACAGTTGAAGAACTATGAATATAATTATCCCACTCTCAATTCAAAGCATGCAAAAGTTGTATTCGCGGTTAATATATAGCAGAACTATTTGTACAAAGTATATGTTGAAATTTACAAATCATAAGAGCATACAATACCTCTTCAAGCAAAGAGAACTGAACCTGAAATGGGGAAGGTGGCTAGTTGTTGAAGGACTGTAATGTTGACAATCCTTACCATCTAGGTAGAGCTAGTATTGTAGTAGATGCTCTTAATTGACTTTCTATAGGAAGTCTAGCACACTTTCCATTTATTTTTCTAGAAGGCAAGAGAAGTTCACAAATTAGCCATCATAGGAGTTTGACTTCTGGATTCCGAAGATGGGACATAGTTATGCAGAATACTACAAAGTCAACATTAGTGGCATTGAAAAAAGAACGAGAGTATGGTAATTCCTTGTTGATTTAGTATAGAGAAGGGATTCAACAACATATGATTACAACATTTGAGCTAGCAGGAGATGGAATCTTGAGATGCTAAAGTAGATTATGTGTTCCTGATATAGATGGGCCGAGGAAACAAATTATGGCTGAATCACATTGCTTTTGTTATTCGATTCATCTTGGATCTACGAAAATATACCATAACCTTGAAGAGGTCTACTGGTGGAACGAAATGAAAAGAGATATAGTAGAGTATCTGGAATAATTCTCCAATTTCTAGCATGTGAAATAGAACATCAGAGGCTCAGTAACGTAGCACAAACCTTAGATGTTCTAGTATAAAAAGGGGAGGCTATTAACATGAATTTCATTACTGGTTTGCCTTCCTTGTTTCATATACATGAAATCATTAGGCTAATAGTCGATCAGTTGGCAAAAATTATCCTACATCCTGCTAGTTAAGTCCACCTATATAGCCGAGGAATGTGCAATGCCTATGTATAAAGGAGATTGTTCCCTTACATGGGACCCTAGTGCCCATTATCTCAGATTGAAGCACCTAATTTACAAAATATTTTTAGAGGTCATTCCAAAGAAGTTTGGGCACATAGGTGAACCTTAGCACTACATTTTCTCCATCAATAAATGGCCAAGTTGAGCACACCATTCAGATACTCGAAGATATATTGAGAGCATACATTCAAGATTTTAAGGGTTATTGGGATGATAGTTTTCCCAAATAGAGTTTACTTATAATAATAGCTACCACTCCAATATTCGCATAGATGTATTAGAAGCCCTATACGAACAATGATACAAATCGACTATTGGTTGGTTCAAAGTAGGTGATATATAGGTATTAGGATTAGATCTTATCCATCATGTAGTTAAGAAAGTAATGTTGATATAGGAAAGGCTGAAGACAATTCAAAGCCAATAGAAATCTTATATAGATTTGTGGTGCAGATACTTAGAGTTCTAGGTTAATGAATGAGTTTTCTTGAAGGTATCGTCTATGAAAAGCGTGATGTAATTTAGAAAAAATTGTAAGATGAGCCCCAAATATGTAGGACCTTATAGAATCTTAAAAGAGAGTTGGCCAGGTAGCCTATGAGGTTGATTTACCTCCAGAGCTAGTTGCAGTGCATCCAGTTGTTCTTGTGTCTATGTGTACCCATCCCAATGATTGATCTGGTCAATGAAATAGAAATGGAGAAGTCCCTTTGGGAGGATATCACCGGGGTTGATAGAAGGATAGACATGACAAAAAAGATACTCACGAAAGCAGATCAGATTGAAGACTCATTACGATAGGAAATCATCAAGATGGATAAAAAATAGCCTTAATGAGAGAAAGAATTATGTATGCTTGACCACATGATAGCCAACAATTTCAAATCATTTGATAGAGTCTTAGAGTTTAGGCATCACATGAGGATGCTTGTCAATGACATTGGGCAACTGACTTGGGAACACACTATCATAATGAAATAAGGGAAAAAACAAAATGGAAACAAGCTCAAGTAACTAGAGTATAGGATCATCACCAAATGTGCTACTAGATAATCTTGGTGGTATGATCAAAAGAAGGACCTTACCAAACACTTGGGCAAGGATGAGATCCCAAGCTCAAGCTAGGGAAGGAAACCTCCAGTTGTAAACACGCACAAAGGAAAGTGAAGCATAGTTCATGATATCAAAATAGAGATACGTGAGTCTATCACAACAAAATCAAAACACAGGATGATGGTGAAACCTTAAGCCTAATATATAGTACTTTATGAAAGTGTCTAAATCCGTGACTTAAAAAAACAAATGAACAAGAAGTAAGACTTTTTAACGTATTAACATAGTAAACTTGGTTCACCCATATTTCTAGAAGGGAAAACAGGGTTTGTGCTTAACCATATTTTATGACAAACATATGCTCAGAAGTTTAGAGTAATTAGTTAAACTTACTTAATGTAATAAGAAATGAGTAAAGAAGTACCGCCAGACATTCATCACTTAGAAGACTAAAGAAAATCTAATCACTAAAGGAGAAGAAACTAAAAAAGAATACTATGAGCATGAAATTATCATGAACTCAAACTCTCCTAATACTCGTAATCGTAATATAGTATTTTGGAACCAATCGAGTATTACAAAGATTCATCACATAGGGAAACGAGGAGGGGAGATGTTCGAGTACTTTTGGCCAAAGGAAAGGTAAGATGATGAATACCAAAATCTACTGCCCTTATCACCTATAATTTCTATAAAGACATAGCTTTTACTTCATCCGTATTTTAACCTAGAAGAGACTGAAACAAATAATAAATAAAAGGTAAAGCACATTGAATTCTCATGTAAATTGAATATTTTTAAAATACTGGAATCAAATGGGATGGGTAGCATATAACAAAAAATAGAATCAAGAAAAAAGAAACACAAATTTCTTTTCTCAAAAGGCAGAGGATGGGATCATCGAAAGGAGAAAAGGTTAGGGAGAATCTATAGTATTTAGAGGTCAAGGGCAAGTGTAAAGTGATGAACACCAAAAGATGATTATCCCTTATCCCATAATAATCATGAGAGCATCCTTTTCACCTATACTTTATTAAACTCAAAAATAAACTAAATAGTAACAACGCTATTTTTGATGAGATATTACTAGATATATAAAGTGACTATGGAAAGCTTTAGAAACGGGTAAATAAAGAACCTCTAAACAATAGATGAATAGAAATAAAGCTAGTCTCACAAGTATACTCATCTGTCAATCTTAATAAAATCAAAACGTAAAAAAGCAAAGCTGAATGAGAATATTTCCTCTTTAGGATCAGTGAACTGAGGAGAGAACTCGTACGAGTTTGATTTCACTTTCCCCAACTCGAAAATGAATAAAAAAGTGTTAGTGCTTAAGGGAAAATATCTTTTGCTTGAAGCTAAATTGCAATAATTCTCAAGGGTTCAAAGGTAGAATATCTTTTTTTGATTTCCAAAAGACCCCATTTAATAGTGAGGGAAGGATTCTCTTTATATAGCCTCAAAAATTAATGTTTGAGGTTTGAATCGATATGGGACCTCAAATTCGAATATGAAAATTTATCGGATGAAAATTTGAATTCCAAGTGGGTAAAAAGACGATAAACGGTCTTTGTCAAAGAGTGTATTGCATTAATGAAAAATGAGAAATTAAGAGGGACGATCGGTTAGCATTCAGGTGAACTAAGTTGGATATGGACAATTAGCCATTAATGTTTGCTCGGGGCTCCTATTCTCTTAAGGGGAGTGAAAGTAGCTTGTGATTTGCCTCTAAATCTTGATTCTTGTACCAAGGTGGGTCTTGGTTGTTAAGGAGGTCAGAACTCCATTATTGACTTTGCTCAAAGGGGATGGTGGGGTCTGAATAAGGTGAAAGTTGGAAAATTTTTTGAAAAAAATGGAGATAATGAAGCATAAAATTGAAAGGAGATACAAAGCTTTAGGGATTTAAGGTTGCATGTTTGTTTAGGTTGTTCTTTGTTGAGTGAAAGAGAATAGGAGTGGGGCTTAGAGAATAGAGAATTTTTGGGCTGGGTACGAGGAGTTTTAGGCTGCGATTTATGGGTTGTTTAGGGTAAGAAAATATAGAGGAGAAAAGATGATATAACGAATTAAAATATAGCTATTTGATTTAAAATGTGGCCAAAATTAATTCAATTGTAGAAATATTTGTCATGACCCGAGTATACACCCTGGTTGGGACACGATGCCTAGAGCCACAAGTGGGCCCCAAGCCAATCCATGGCATAACATAATTCTAATATAACTTTAAGTTTAGATGATAACTAAGAGGAAGCTGAGTAAAAATAAAATATTTAAGTATAAGTACTGAAATAAACTAATAACTAGATAACACTGAAAAAATACTGAATCAAGCTAAAATCTTAACATTCTGTATAAAAGCCTCTACTAATGATGAGTAGCTGGGGAAAGCCCTTAGCTAACTCTAAATATAAAACTTAAAGTGACAAAAATACAACTGAATGGCAAACTGACTCAGGTCCTCGGGAGATGAGGTCTCACTATTGTACTTCCGCTGAACTGCATCCGAAGGAGACTAATCACGCTACTAGGCCTGAGTTCTTGAGCCTATATCATAGGACGATATAACATAGAAGGTATGCGGTCAGTACTTTGAATGTACCGAATATATGAGATTATGCAATTATAATCAAAACATGCTGGTAAAAATTGTCAGTAATACTGAAATGACATGTAATGACCCTATCTAAACCATGAATGTTGTAAGTAGCTTGGAATCTAAAAATACTGTACAACTAGTAAAAACATGTTAAGGGTCATGTACATATCCTGACATCTAAAACTAAGACTGGACTAGGAGCTGTAACTGTACTGTGGGAGAGTTTGTTAACCGACATATCACCATGTGAGCTAAACGTGGAGGTCATTGTATACGCCTTATTGATAGGACCCAATATAACTTGATAGAGTATAAAGGTATGGCTATGGGATCACTAAGTTGAGGCCCATTCGGTTAAAAACCTATGGTGGCATGTAGTTCTGGGATCCTGGGTGCCCTGAACAGATGTGTCGTGCTTTTACGACACTTTTGATGCTTAAAACATAGAAAATATGCTAGATCTTGGATGTGTTTATACAAATATATGGTTCTTTTACTTTTTTTTGCATGGAAATTAGTTCCAGGAGTGGGATTGTAGAAAAGAAGTGAAAAAGGGCAGAAAATGGTGTTTTACGGGTCATAGAACAAGTCGTACCATTTGGGTACGAGCTGTAGCTAGTGCCTGTGATAAAGAAATAGAAAATGCAAAAATATAGGTTTCAAGATACGATAGGATTCCACGAGTCATGACAGCATTGTACGACTCGTACTGGCAACTCGGGGTGAGAAGTAGAGAACCAACCACATGATATCCTTAAGGCCCGAGTGGAATGAACAAATCATATCGTCATAGTACGAATCATAGGAAGAGCCTGTAGGATGATCGGTAGAGATTTTGTGTTTCAAAAATCCATGCCATGAATACTTACCACGACTCATGGTGACCTACTATGGGTCGTATCAGGCATCTGTACCTGGGAATATCAGAAGCTGCCATACATAGCACGAGTAATAACCATGACTCATAGCACCATGCTATGATTCATAGGTCATCCCGATGGCTACAGTACCTGCTAATTTAGGAATTTTTTTTAATGATTGTATAAACACTTTCCTTTTATTTTCTATTAGAGAATCTGAGACTTGACTTTTTGAGTATATTCTTGAGTATCCTAACACTACTTGGAGATTGCAATCACATGAAAGAGGATCAAGTTTTGTTCAATGTGTTCTTGATTTTCAAGGATTATATTGCAATTGATCGTTGGGTTTTTATTCATTCACTATTATAAGTCTTTATTTATGAATTCCTCTATTTTTTCTTATTTCATTCTCGCAAATTGAGTAGCTAAACTCCCACAACTAGGGTTTGGGATCCATGGTGTAATAACAAATTAGGGTTAACATAGAGTGATTCTAAACCAATATGAAAGATTGCATTGTTCTTCCTTTCATGGTAATTCTCTCTTAATGGTGCACAATGTTAGGACTAGCCTGTATTCTCTACTTGCTTTAACCGAGAGAACTAGAGATTAGGAAAAAGGGACTGGCAATAAAGACTTGAAATTCTCAACTTTAAATTAACAACTTGAGTTGCGTCACAGGAAAATTAATTTGGAATCATTGATAAGGGTTAAGTTGGAACCATTCATGAGATCTAATCCGGTGATTGAGTATAGTCATCTAATAGGGGATAATCAGCTGTTTAGACGGAAATAACTTATCGATTCTATAGGCTAAGTATTCAAATAGATCACAAGTGTAATATAGCCTACATAGTTTTGAATCCATGGGGAACAATTCCATAGTTAATTGCCAATCTTTGATAAACACACCATTTTTACAGCATTGTCACTTATTATTTCTATAGAAACCCCCTTTTTGGAAATAACTAAACTAGAAGAGTAAATAATTGCATTAGTCGAATATTGACCATATTCCTCGTGGGATCGACCCCAACCTTGGTTGGGTTCTTTATTTGACAACGACCGCGTTATACTTCTTTTGAGGTGTAATTTGAGAATTATAAAAAATGGCGCCGTTGCTAGGGAATGCGACTTTGGATTAAATTAATTGCTTTTATTTATCTTTTAGTCTTTATTTCCTCATTTACGTTTTCTTTTGTCTTTGTTTCACTCAGGTTACCACTTTGTAAATGCCAAACACTCAAGAGTAGTGGAAACCCCCTAGTCCCACTTGATCAAGAACTTGAACGAACCTTGAGAAAAATGGTCGGTATTGAGACCCCTGAGCAGATAGAGGTCAGAGTAGCCAACGAAGCTCGATGAGCTAATGAGGCATATCAGGCGGAGTTAGCTCATCAGGCTTCTCTTTAGGAGGCTAATGAGGCCCAGGAGGAAGTTGAGAATGTAGGCCAAAATAGAAGGAATAGAGGGCATGAATCACACCAGTTCCAATGATATGCTATGCATTTTGATGATGATGATGATGATCCGGATATTGATGAAGCGGGGTCAATAGGAGATATTGTGTCCCCATCTCTTCCATCTGGGGAAAAATTTAACATCACTAGCATGATGATCCAGTTGCTAAACCTGAAGGGAGTGTTTAATGGTAATGTTGTTGATGATGCAAATATCCACTTGATGAATTTTGTGGGAATTTGCGAGGCGTATAGGTTGCCTGGAGTGAGCCAAGATACAATCCGACTGAGGCTCTTTCCATTCTCTATAGTTGTTGGAGGTTCCAAGTTACTCCATCACCAATTGGAGATAATTGAAACACACCTTCTTGGAAAGATTATTCCCACCTTCAAGGATGCTACAACTCAAAGATGAGATATATAACTTCATGAGACACGACTGCGGTTCAATAAAAAATTAAATAAGTGCCCAAACCATAAAATTCCAAATGATAGCTTATCGAAAATATTTTACAGATCTTGAACAACAACATGTAAGTAGAAGATACAATAATAGGAGTACATAACATAGATTCGGGGGGGGAAGCAACAATAATACTTGATCGAGGGAACAAAACCAACAGGGCCTGGCATAATAGGGAAGCTGAGGTAGCTGTAAGTACATATGCAATTGGGATGGCTGCGGAGCAGCGCAAAAAAGAAAAGGAACGTGATTAGTAGTTAGCATATATGAGGACATCTATTGACCTACTCACAAAGCATATCATAGGATCTGGAGCTCAGAAAATGAATACAACGGGAGCTCAGAGTTAGGATTCGGGGTTTGAACACTCTAACTCTAAGGAGGAAGAAAACTTCTTAGATAACCAGGTGGTGGGTTTCCAGACCAATGATCAAGGGTTTAATCAAGACACTTGGTGCCAAGGCTTCGGGAACTAGAGTTAGAACCAGTATAGGGACAACTACAATAGAGTAGGGTACAGAGATAGGAGTAGAGGTCGAGATTAGGAAGGTGATTGGAGGAAGAATGACAGATACCGTAATGACCGCACCGGCTTGTATGTGCCTCCTAAGGCTCATGTGGGTGATTCGGGAACTTCAAAACTATAGAGCATGATGGCTGAGTTGTTGAAAAAGGCATAGTCAACTGATGATCACCTAAAAGACATCAGTGAATACATATTTGGCATGAATTAGAAAGTTGACTTGCACACCATAATGATTAAATAGATTGATAAGCAATTGGGCTAGATATCCACATACTTGAACTAGAGGAAGAAGGGTACACTCCCTAGTAATATAATTTAAAATCCAAAGTATGGCTGTAACTACTAGGAGTGGAAAAGAAAAAATTGACCCACCCGTGCCCGTTGTAGTTAATGTGGCAGAAGTGATGGTAGTTGATTCATATGAGGATGCTAAGGCTGCAGAACAAATGATTGAGGGTAGTTCAAAGATGACAAAGTCTCCAGTTGTTGCAAAGGAGACTGTTTCTAAGAAAGGGAAGGAGAAGGAGGTCCCATTAATTTTTAGGCCTATCCCTCGACTGCCTACACCTTTTCCTTAGAGAATGAAAAAGAAGGTAAATGATGGGGAGTTTCACAAATTCTTGTCAATGATGAAGCATCTATCGGTGAATGTTCCCCTGTTCAAGGCATTGGAGCAGATGCCTGGCTAGGCTAAGTTCATGAAGGACATGGTGATTAAGAAATGGTTTGTGAATTATGAGCCTGTGGGAAATATGCACCACTATAGTGCAATAGCCTAATGGGTCATTGCTCAGAAAAGGGAGGACTTAGGTTCCTTCACCATCCCATGCACTATAGGAGATTTTGAATTTTCCAAGGTACTGTGTGATCTGGGAGCTAGCATCAATTTAATGCCGCTAGTCGTGTTTAAGTAGTTGGGCTTTGGAGCCCCCACACCGATAACCATGCGCTTACAAATGGTAGATCGCATGGTGAAGAAGCCTGTAGGGATCCTTCATGATGATCTAGTAAAGGTGGATAAGTTCATTTTTCTGGCTGACTTCGTGATTCTAGATTTGCAAAGTGGCATTTGAGGTCCCTATCTTTTGAGGTGGCTATTCCTTGACACTGGGTGTGCCCTAGTGGATGTTGAAGCCGGACAATTGAAGTTGAGGATGAGGTCACTTTCAACATCTGCAGGTGTCACGACCTGAACGGAGGCTCGAATCGTAACACGGGACAAGGAGCCCCGAGAGACCCCCAGTCGACCCATGATATAAGCATACATCTAACTCAATCAAGAAACTAAATAATCAATAATATACTTATAACACCCCGGAAATTTTTTGGTGATTATTTGATGTTTTTACGCTAGGTTAAGGAAAGTACGGGTTGTATATTGGTCGTAGATGACAAGGGAAATGTGTACGATAAAAAAATCAAAGAGTATGTGAAGTTTATAAGTAAGGGTCAATTTTAAACGATCATATCTCCCAACATATAATGAATTATAAGCCTCACGACCTATCACTTTAAAGGTCTTTGAGTCTATTTTTCATAACATTAAACCTCTTGTCATTCGGAGTTTGGAGTAATAAGTTATGGGAATTTTACCGAAGCATCGCGAGCGGTGACGCGGGCATGATGCCCTAGCGCCTCCACCACCTATTTACTTAAAATCTGATTTTTCACTTGTAGAAAATATTTTAATCTAAATATAAATCTGCCAGCTTGCTAAGGATTCCATTTCTTCTCAATTCGAGCAGCTAGGACAAAGAAAATCAAGGAGGAACATCAAGCAAAGTACAAGAAAATCACAAGATAAGTTGAGATTACCTTGCCAAGTATGTTAGGGGCTGTTTTGGAGCTCGTTTTGGCAAGGTTTTGAAGAAGTTTTTCTGCATTTAAAAATCTATTTGGACTGCCTATATATCCATCTTTGAGTAGGTGTTGAGATCAGGAGAAAAGGTAAGGATTTCTCCCCTTTTAAACCTCTCAAATTGCAAAGCAAAAATCTGGAAATTGGCAGCTAAGTGAGCTGCCGATGGACTGTTTCTTAGCTGAGTTTTGCTCGTTTTACTTAGGATTTTTGGCTGTTTATTTTGATGGAATTATACTTAATATTGAAGGGTAGAATTACATTAAAACTAAGGTAAAATTTCCCTCTTGTTTCTCCCTCAAAAGTTAGTGAAAATTAGTTGAGAAAATGGCTAAATATTGTTGATGTTACCGTGTGTTGTTGTTGCTATTGTGACTGCCTCTGGTTAGTTATTTTGGCTGCATTTTTCTCTATATACTAAGCTTGTCATTGGCATATAAGAGCACTGGATTAAGGAGGTTGAAGGCTGATCATTGAGATAGGAACTCTGCTAGAGAAAAGTTCAGCGGAGAAAGGTATGTAAGGCGCCCCGTCTATCATTCTTTTAAGCACGATTCATGTGTTGTGAATTGGATGAGACAGAAACCTATTTAAAAGTCTTGAGTCAGTATGTTAAGCTTCATTTAAGCTTTAAATTTCCATGTTTTATTGAGGATAAATGTTAAGATTATGCCTAGCCGAAGTGAGACATCTAAAGTGTGATATTATGTTGATTGTTGTCGTAGTTGTACATTGAGTTGGAGACCCCTCAGCGTGGGCATTGTTATCTGGTCCTTACTGTATTTTATGTGCATATATCTGTGATGTTAATGGTTTCAGAGCCAGGATGAGGACGTGTAAACAATTTCAAGCCAAGTAACGAGCTTCGCAAGCTATTGAGTCGCAGGCTTATCGAAATAGGATTACCTTGTTATGATTGTCCTTTATCTTATGTGTATGTTATGAAATATGTAAGGACAAGGTGAGCTTTATAATCCCTTTCCCTTAAGCCGAACGACAAGCTAGCAAGTTTATGAGCTCTAATGTCCGCGAACCACGATCTATAAATTTTGTTGAAACTCTTAGGTCATCCGTAGTTGCTTATGATTTATACAAGTTTTTAATACATGCATTTAAGTTCTTTCTAACACATGTTATATGTACTCAAATTCGATTATGCATTACGAAGAGGCCTATGCGAGACACATGTTTAGTATTCGTCATTTCTATGTTGTACGTATTAATTTGGTCGATTATAAGCCATGTCGGCTCCATTTATGATTTTGTCTAAGATTTTTATTTTACCTCGGTGTGGTACACCGGCTGGAGGTCTTGTTGTTTTACCCCGATGTGGTACCTTTGGATGGGTGATTTTGCAGTATGGTACACAGTTAGAAGGCATTCTTATTTTGCCCCAGTGTAATTTTGTTGGGCCAATTGTATGTAGATTCTGTAATTAGGTTGTTTGCTCCATTTCAGTTATAGTCTTTGTTGTGCATTAGATGGTTGCATTTATACTTCAATAATGAGTTATTATCGGGTTTAATTTTGGGGATTCGGGTTGTTACTACTCCTTATTTACGGCCTAGTTATCATTTTTATCTTACATGTTTACGGTTTTCATCCTTACATATCTAGTACATTTTATTTGTACTAACGTCCCTTCATCTTGTGACCCTTCACCGCAATCGTGCTGCCCAGTACGGCGAAGGCTCGAGATCATCGAATGTAGTAGAAGCTAGATTTCAGCGAGAGAATATTTGTATGGTCCTCTCTTCCGGAGCCATGTCCTAGTTTGGACTATTTTCGGTTTAATTGTAAACATGGGTAGTTTGAGGCCTGTCCGTGCATTTCGGTTGTTTACTGCAGCAGAGGCGTGTGGACTAGTTTGTATAGTAGTGTGGGTTGTGTAGTCGTATTGGTTTCATTGCTTTGCTTAGCTTTATTGTAGCCTTGTAGGCATTCTAGGTTGCATATTTATAATTGTCAAGGCATTATTGGCCCGGTATTTATCTTGGTTGATTGTGACATGTGGCTTGAGTCGGCCCTTAGTGTTACATTTGTAGATGCTATATAGCCCAGGCTTCTCGATCGACGTTGAATTGAGTGCTAGTTGTGCCCTACTCTAGTTTTGGGGCATGATAGACTTGGTATCAGAGAGAAGTCGTGTCCTAGGGAAGTCCACAAAGCCGTAATACAATAGTGCTGCTTATGGGTATTATTGTGCACCATACTTATAATCGGGGAGGCTACGGGACATTTTAAAAATTGTTTCACTTCTTTTATTAATAGTTCGTGCTATAGGTAGAGCTCATAAATCTTGTGATAATATCTAAATGGTATTATTTTCGTATGCTGTGACAAGGAAGATGACAAAAAGGTTGATTGGAATAGGCGGTAGGAGGGTACTGAGTCTCCCTCCGAGTGGATCGGAAGGAGACGAGGTTAGGAGGCTTAGAGTGAATCTCACCCTTTAAGTATTATAGTTCCTCCCGCACCGTCCGAGAAATGGAATCACCTCTAGCTCCTCCCACACCGGCGGTACTTGAGGGTAGTCGAGTGGCGGTCCTCCCGCGCCGTAGTACCTCCAATTATTCAGGAAGGAAAGGGTCTTGAGGGAGCCCATTGTTGATGACTTATGTAAGCCGCGGGTCAAGAGCGACGATTGGAGCGATGGAGAGACATAGAGAGGCCGAGACAGCGAGAGTTTCCAAGGCGCAAGTTCTTGAGTTTGAGCCCTCTTATATTCACTAGATCATACCGGAAGCGAGATCCTCCAAGACTTTATCGATCGAGACTTATAGGAGTGTTAAGGTGATACGAGCTACAACGGCGAGGAAGTAGAGTTGGCGGACTTGGTTTCACGTGATGTGGACATATTGTGGTATGATGTTGAGGCTCGTCCAAGGAGCCGATGCACCATCGGTTGAGTGGAAGAAGTTCTCCGATTCCTTTATGCACCACTATCTACCCAGAACCCCGACCACGGATCGAGTGAGTAGTTTTTGCACCTAAAGAAAGGAAGTATAAGTGTGTGTGAGTATTATCTTCGGTTTAATTCTCTTTCAGTATACTCCTCACATTGTTCAAATGATGGAGGATAGAGTTCATCGGTTCGTGTTAGGGTTGGGGCTTCATATAGATCGAGATTTCTTGGGGGTGTCTACTCGGGAGCACGCTGGGACATTTCATGAATTAAAGTTTTTGCCCAGAGGGAAGAGGATTTGGTTCATCAATTACGAGATACTCGGAGGCAGCGGGAGCAGCAAAGAGAGCTAGAATTTGTTGGTCCTTATAAAGGTCGTAGGGTGACCCATGGGATCGGTCATCCTAGGCAGCTGGTAGGCCAATAGGGAGTGCCCCGCCTCAGTTTCAGGGACGAGAGAAGGGACCAAGGCCCGGCTCCATCTAGCTCTCGACAACGAAGTAGGGAGCGAGAGCGACCACCATTACACGCCTTGTCCCTAGTGTGGGAAATCTCATTGGTCGGTGTCGTCAGTAGAATGTATGTTATCATTATTAAGGAAAGCAGGGGGCACTTCCTGAGATTATTCGAGATAGAATTGGCCCGGATGTGCTGTCAGCCCGGTTGCCCGTCATCCTCCGTTGACCTCCGGACACGATCCTCAACAAGCAATAGGCCATGGCATAGGTAGAGGGAGAGGCTTCTGGATACAGGGCAACCCAGAAATTGATTTTATGCTTTGGGCGGTCGACGGGACCGAGGAGGCCTTACGATATTCTGGTACTTTGATTATTTATTCTCGTGCGTATATGTCTTACTTGATCCACGGTTCTACACTCTCTTATGTCCACACAATTGGTTGCAAGTCAGTTTGAGACAGGTCCCGAGTTATTATCTATACCGTTTGTTGTTTCTACACCCGGTGGCGAATCTGTGTTAGGCTAGACGAGTTTAAAGCTTTGCATAGTATTGGTATGTGATCGATCAAACTTAGCTGATATAGTTGATCTTGAAATGGTTGATTTTAATGTCATTTTTGGTATGGATTGGATGGCGGCATATTATGCTAATGTTGATTGCGAGCTAAGGTTGTCGATTCAATTTTCGGGCCGAGCCGGTCTAGGAATGGCAAGGTGATGTCTCTATGCCTAAAAGGTAAGCTTATTTCATACCTTAAGGCTCGAAGATTGATATCCGAGGTTGTATTTCTCACTTGGTTCGGGTAAGAAACTTGAAATGTGAGCCTACGACTCTCCAGTCAATTCCTATTGTAAATGAGTTCACGAGGTCTTTCCAGGAGGATTTTCCTGGAATTCCTCCCCGAAAGGAGATATATTTTGCTATTAATCTACTTCGGTACTCAACCTATATCAATCCCTCCTTACGGAATGGCTCAGTAATTTGGGAATTAAGGCCGGTTAGAGAGATACGCTCGAGGATTCATTCGACCCTAGTGTTCATATCGCCTTAGGGTGAACCGGTGCTCTTTGTGTGAAAGAAAGTGGTCGTTAAGAATGTGTATCGACTATAGGCAAATAAATAAGGTTATGATTAGGAATAAGTACCCAACTTCCCAGATTTGACTGTTTGTGAATTACGGGTTCCCGGATGCTTCTGAATTGATTTGAGATTGAATTTTCCTCCGATTCTGGAGTTAGGGAAGTGATATCCCCAAGAAGCTGCTGCAAGGGACTAGATATAAGCCCTTATGAGTTCTTAGTGATGTCATTTGGGCTTACTAATGCCCAACGACTTTTATGGACACGATGAATCGGGTGTTTAGGCCCCTTTTCTTGATGTATTTGTGATACGTCTTCATTGATGATATTACGATTTACTCACGATTCGGCGAGCATGCGGGTCATTTGAGAGAAGTATTACGGATAACGGGAGCCTGATTATCTGCTAAATTTTCTAAATGTGAGTTTTGGCTAACATCATGGATTTCCTTTGATGTGTAATTACGTTTGAAGGTATAAGAGTGGATAGTACGAAGATAGAGCGATAAGACAGCTAAACCCTTGAATCACAAGGTTCGCGGCTTTTGCAGGGTTAGCGAGGTTATTATCACCGATTTGTGGAAGGTTTCTCTACTATCCAGTACACCGTGACAAAGTTGACTCATAAAGCGGCTAAGTTTGATAGACCGAGAGGCATGTGGCGAAGTTTTCGGTGAAGGATAGGATGACTTGCTTTGTCGACTCTTCCGGAAAGGTGTCGAGTTATGTGGTCTATTGTGATGCTTCAAGAGTTGGGCTAGGCTGTGTTACGTGCAACACGGCAAGGTCATTGCTTATTCCTCTAGATAGTTGAGAGGCGCAAGCAAAATTATCCTACCCATGATCTTGAGTTGGACGCAATGGTATTTGCATTGAAGATATGGTGCCACTACTTATACAGGGTATATGTTGATATCTTCTGAGATCATAATAGCCTCAATATTTCTTTCGGCGAAGGAGTTGGATTTTGCGCTAGAGAAGGTGGTTAGAATTCTTTGAAAGATTATGATGTTAGCATTACGTATCATCAGAGCAAGGACAATATTTGTAGACGATGCGCTAAGTTGCAAGTCTATGGGTAGCAGAGTCATATTCGGAGTTGACGGGGTTGAAATGATGAAGGCTCTACGGTAGTTTGCTTGGCCAGCAGATTGATTGTGGATCATAGAAGATGGGGTGTTATTGTTAAAAACACACGGTAGAATCTTCCTTGGTAGAAAGTGCTTGATGACAATATGATGATGCGAGTTAGTCTTCTGAGAGACGGCTATACCACAACGGCGAGCCTATTTGATTGTGGACCCCATGGAGTTCTTAGAAACAAGGGGTACATACATGTGTACCTAATGTGGGTGAGCTAGCGGGAACAAATTATGAATGAAGCTCATTATTCTCGATATTAGCAGTACACCTAGGTGCCACAAAGATGTATCGTGACACGAGACAACTATATTGGTGGAATGACATGAAAAAGGACATCCACCCGGTCTTGTGACTCGTGTCCCCAGTACCAATAGGTAAAGGTTGAGCACCGGAGGCTGGAGGTTTGGAGTCCCGGGATATAGAAATTCGGCTTGGAAGTGGGAGGTGATTAATATGGATTTTATTACGAAGTTGCCTAGAGCAGCGGCTTGGAAGCATGATTCTGTCACAGGTAATAGTTATTGTGAATTAACTAATTCGCTCACTTCTTTCTAGTTAAGACCACATATGCTACAGAGGATTATGCTGGAAACATATACGAGAAATAGTTCGCCTGCATGGCGTCCCTAGTCCATTATTTCTAATGGAGGGAATTGCTCGGTTCATAGCAAACTTTTGGGAAGTCTTTCCCGAGAAAGGCACGGCACTCAAGTAAGCCTCAATACATATTTTCATCCTCAAACATGAGCAGTGAACACATATTCAAACGCTTGAAAAGTATGTTGCGTGCACATGTTTTAGATTTTGGCGGAAAGTTTGGGATGATCATGTTTCCTTGATTGAGATTCTCTATAATAACATTTACTAGGAAAGTATTGGATAGCTCCATATGAAGCTTTATATGGGCAAAAAATTTAGGTCTTGATGGGCTTGTTTGAACTTAGTGGGGCGAGTTGTGGGAGCCATACTTAGTGCGGCAAGCTATTGACAAGGTGAAACTTATTAGAGATCGACTTCGAACTGACCCAGCGGGCGAAGTCTTATACGGTGTATGCGCGTCCAAGCCTTTGGAGTTTGTTGTGTGAGTTGGGTCTTCCCGAAAGTGTCACCTATGAAAGGCATTATGCGATTTGGCCGAAAAAGCAAGAGGCCGAGTCCTAGATATGTTGGGCCTTAAAGAATTATCAGCAAGACAGGAAAAGTGGCCTATGAGTTGGAGTTGCCACGAGATTTAGCGGCATCCACCCGGTATTTCATGTATCAATGTTACGAAGTGTATAGGAGACCCAACACGTGTTATGCCTATCGATGATGTCCAAATTTACGAGAGATGACCTACAGGGATTTCGGTTTGCTATTCTTGGCCAGGCAAGTCGGGATGCCCGAACCAAAGAAGTCGCCTCGATTAAAGTATTATGAATGATAATAACATCGAGGATGTGACTTGGGAGGCTGAGGAGTAAATGAAGAATAAGTATCCTCACCTATTTACAATGTCGCGTGATGTTAAGGTTTGTGTTTGATACTTAAGTTCTTGGAGTATCTATTTTGATGCATATTAAGTGAAATTAATTATCATTCGGGGATGAATGTTCCTAGGGGAGAATATAACACTCCAGAAAATTTTTGGTGATTATTTGATGTTTTTATGCTAGGTTAAGGAAAGCACGGGTTTTATATTGGTCATAGATGACAAGGAAATGTGTATACGATCAAACAATCAAAGTATGTGTAGTTCATAAGTAAGGGTCAACTTTAAACAATCATATCTCCCAATATATAATGAATTAGAAGCCCCAAGACCTATCAAATTAAAAGTCTTTGAGTCTAGTTTTCATAACATCAAACCTATTGTCAATCGGAGTTCGGAGTAAGAAGTTAAGGGCATTTTACCGAAACATCACGGCGGTGGCGGGCATGACGCCCTAAGCCTCCACCGCCCTATTTACTTAAAATCTGATTTTTCACTTGTAGAAAATATTTTCAGCGAAATATAAATCGAACATCTTGCTAAGGATTCCATTTCTCTCTCAATTCCAGCAGCTAGGACAAAAGAAAATCAGGAAGGAACATCAAGCAAAGTTCAAGAAAATCACAAGACAAGTTGAGATTACCTTGCCAAGTATGTTAGGGGCTGTTTTGGAGCTCGTTTTGGCAAGGTTTTGAAGAAGTTTTTCTGCATTTAAAAATATATTTGGACTTCCTATATATCCATATTTGAGTAGGTGTTGAAATCAGGAAAAAAGGTAAGAATTTCTCCCTTTTAAACCTCTCAAATTGCAAAGCAAAAATCTGAAGTGGCAGCTAAGTGAGCTGCCGATGGACTGTTTGTTAGCTGAGTTTTGCTCGTTTTTCTTAGGCTTTTTGGCTGTTTATTTTTATGGAATCATACTTAATATTTAGGGTTATAATTACATAAAAACTAAGGTAAAATTTCCCTCTTGTTTCTCCCTCAAAAGTTAGTGAAAACTAGTTGAGAAAATGGCTAAATGATGTTGATGTT
Organism: Datura stramonium; assembly: GCA_018107945.1. Classification (NCBI taxonomy): domain Eukaryota; kingdom Viridiplantae; phylum Streptophyta; class Magnoliopsida; order Solanales; family Solanaceae; genus Datura; species Datura stramonium. The sequence goes on along the minus strand of JACEIK010002747.1, from coordinate 23,370 downwards.
GCCGTGTGTTGTTGGTGCTTTGTGACTGCCTGCAGTTGGTTATTTTGGCTGAACTTTTTCTTTATATTCGCTTGTCATTGGCCTATAAAACCACTAGATGAAGGAGGTTGAAGGCTGATCATTGAGATAGGAAATCGGCTAGAGAAAAGTTCATCGGTGAAAGGTATGTAAGGCGCCCCGTCTATCATTCTTTTAAGCATGATCCGTGTGTTGTGAATTGAATGAGAAAGCATACTATTTAAAAGTATTGAGGCATTATGTTAGGCTTCATTTAAGATTTAAAGTTCCATGATTTATTGAGGATAAATGTTAAAATTATTCCTAGTCGAAGTGAGACATCTAAAGTGTGATATTGTGTTGATTGTTGTCGTAGTTGTACATTGAGTTGGAGACACCCTCAATGTGGGCATTGTTAGCTGGTCCTTACTGTATTTCATTTCTATATGTATATATATATATATATGATGTTAAATGTGTTTAATGGTCTGGTTTCTAACTGAATTTGGTGAAAGAGCCAAGATGAGGACGTGTAAACAATTTCAAGCCACGTAAAGACGTCGCAAGCTATTGAGGGTAAACGAGCTTATCAAATTAGGATTACCTAGTTATGGTTGTCCTTTATCTTATATGTATGTAATGAAATATGTCAAGCTAAAGGGAGATTTCATAATCCCTTTCCCTTAAGCCGAACGACAAGCTAGCGAGTTTTTGAGCTCTAATGTCCCTTGAACACGATCTATAAATTTTGTTGAAACTCTTAGGTCATCCGTAGTTGATTATGATTTATACAAGTTTTTAATACATGCATTTAAGTTCTATTTTCTAGCTTTACATGTTATATGTACTCAGTTCCAGTTATGCATTACAAAAGGAGAGGCCTATGCAGGCCACATACTTAGTATTCGTCATTTTTATGTTGTACGTATTGAAATTTGGTCCGGTATAAGCCTTATCGGTTCCATTTATGATTTTGTCAAAGATTTATTGATTTTACCCGTGTTTGTACACCGGCTAGAAGTCTTGTTATTTTACCCCGGTGGTACACCGGCTGGGCCAGTTTTACCTCGGTATGATACAGGTTGGAGACATTTTATTTTGCCCCCGGTGTGGTACCTTTAGTTTGGATATGGTGTATATGAACTTTATGGTCGGATGTCTGTTTGGCATTTTAGTTATAGTCTTTGTTTTGCATTAGATTGTTGCATTTATACTTCAATAATGAGTTATTGTCAAGTTTACATTTTGAGGATTAGGGTTGTTACTTCTCCTTATTTCGGCTGAATTATCATTTTTATCTTACATGTTTAGAGTTTTCAGCCTTACATACCTATACATTTTTATTAAAATGCTTGACATCCCTTCATCTTGTGACCCTTCCTGCAATCGTGCTGCGAGTACGGCGGCTCGAGATCATCGGATGTAGTAGAAGCGGTTTATTAGAATGTGGTGGTATGCTTCTCTCTTCTAGGAGCCACTGTCCTAGTTCGGACTATTTTCAGTTTTGTGTACATCATGGGTAGGCGGGGCCACTGTCTCGTGCATTTAGGTTTGTTTACTACGTAGAGGCCGATGTGGACTAGTTTGTATAGTAGTGTGGGTTGTGTAGTCGTATTGGTTTTTCATTGCTTTGCTTATCTTTATTGTAGCCTTGTCGGCTTTCTAGGTTGCATATTTATAATTTTAAAAGGCATTATTGGCCCGGTATTTATCCTGGTTGGTTTTGACGGTGGCTTGGTCAGCCTTAGTGTTACATTTATAGATGCTATATAACCGAAGCTTCTCGATCGACGTTGAATCGAGTGCCGGTGCGCCCTACTCTAGTTCTGAGGCGTGACAATACTCATAGCGGAATTCTAATTTGAACATAACATCAAAATAAATCAGGCTTGAATACATACATATGCGAAAAGCACTCTAAACATGGCGAGTTAGTGGGACAAGACCCCGACTAACTCAATAAAAGCTGAAATTGAAATACATAAAGGAAAGGCGAATAGTCTAGTCCTCGGGAATTAAGGACTCACCCACAAATAAGAATGCTAGCTACGATAAGCTGACTACGAGTGAAATTTGAACCTGAGATTTGGGTCCTATATCATGAAATGATATAGAATAGAGTATGCGGTCGGTACGTGGAATTTATGCAAGTATCACGGGGTTAGTAAAGCGCTTATGTAAGTAAAATCATTTTAAAACAATGCATAATGTAAAAATAAACATTAGAATGAGAATAGGGCTTGCATGCATTCTTTCTTAAATCATGATCTCATCATAACATGTATATCATACGTAACGTAATTGATTGACTCAAAGATGAAATCTGACATTTATAAATAAAGCTGAACATTGAGTCAAACCTTCTTTAGAACATGGTTATATATGTAAATCTCATGAGCAATGAACATGTATATCTGAAATCATGAGGAACAATGGGAGACTCATCTTTTAACCGACATACCATAATAGAGCTTACATGGTCCCGATTATCACACTCAAGTGGGTAGAGCCATCCAAAGCCTTGCCAGGGCTAGAGACGATACCATGATATCGATATCAAGCTGAAGGCCCATTTGGGCAGGGGATAGCTCACAAGGGAGGTCCCAATATAATATCTATAATAGTTTCAACCTATGTTGGTGCATAGTTCTGAGGCATAGGGTGCTTGACCCTTAGCCTACTCAGTGCTAGACACTACTCCCAAAAACATGCATATGCTCTACATCATTTTATAATGAAGCTCAACATCGTCAATTGATGAAGCTCAATAATCAAATACATCTCAAATATGAAATCATGTATATGAGAAGCTTTAGCTTGAAACATACCACAAGCTGAAAACATAATTGGGAGCCTCCGCTCCAAAACCATGTGGTAAGCTATACATAAGAAAAACTTGAACTCAAACATAGCACAATCTGTAAATTAATTGGGAGTCTTGCTCTAAAACAATGTGGTAAGCTCAATTTGGGAAAATAATACTTAACATGTGGGCATTTCCCAAAGCTTCATCATACGTAGAAATACTCAATTCTCATCGAAAACATAATTGTAAACATGGGTAGCTTTAAATCATGCTTTTCATCATAATATATCATAATCATCATATATTCATCACAAATCTCATCTTTCATGAACATCTCATCAATGGGCTTTTAAATTTATACAACTAGAAACATGATTTTGAATTGAAAACATTATAAAAATTGCCCATGATTCGTATTGCAACAATAGAATCATAATTAAATCATACCCATGTATAGAAATAGGAGATTCATGCGTTTGGGTTAAAACCCCATAGAACAGACATAGGAATTTCATACTTTAGAGAGGGATTGGGCATGGGTGTGAAGGAAATCACCCATTCATAACCCTACATACCTGCTGGTAACTGATTCTAGCACTTCTTTAGATGCCCAATAGGAAATTGATAAGAAATTGATGAATGCTAGACTTGATCACCCTATCAAGTCTTCTACCTTGCATGCACGAATGAATTAAGGCTAAAATGAACTTAACCCCTTTAAAAGCCACTATTCATAACTCAAAACATCGTAGTTTAGGCCTTATAAACTTAGGAATTACGGAAAAGCCCTTTCTAAATTCGCAGAAAATAACTGCCAGGTGGTCCTAAATGAGGACCTAACGACTCGTTACTGGTGACCACGACTTGTGGTCACCATCCGTGATGTACACTACCTTGCCTCGACAAAATTTCATCCATGCTTAATCACGACTCACCCCACGAATCATGGGGGTTGACCACGATTTGTGGGGACCTTCCGTCAAGTCCACTGCTCCCTTTTCTTTTCTTTTCTTATTCACCCTCCCTACGGCTAACCTAACGACTCGTGGGGCCTGACCACAAGTCGTGGTCATGCTCGTGGGGTCTCACCTTCTCTAGTCTTAAATTTTATTCCCTGGCCTTCTCCACGAGTCACATCACGACTCGTGGGTTGATCTCACGAGTCTCCCCACGACTCGTTCTGTGCCTGGTGCCAAATTTTAACTTTTTCTCCATTTCAGCTCCCTGGTCTGATCTTTCGCTTCCGGGGTATAACAATAGGACAATGAAGAAGCTAAGTGAATTCAGAGTGGTCTCAACAATAGAGGTTGAATTGGAGTTTCTTGACGAATTCTGAGTAGTCAAGAAACACACATCGTGTTGTGACATTAAAATAAGCACTGCATGGGAGGAAACCTATGAGGTAGATTGGTGAAGCCTGAGTAACCAAATTACCTGTGTTGTACTACGATGTTAAATCAGGCGCTTCTTGGGAGGCAACTAAGTATCTTGTTATATTAAAGTTTTTCAAGATTCATGTGCGTTGCAATGTACAGTGAAATAGGGAATAAAAGATGAAAATTGAGTTACTGGTATGGACTACGAGCCTCAATATGAATCATATGAAGCTGTTACGGCTCGTAGTCCCAGATGTAAGGAGGACCAGAGCCTAACAAAATGTAGGAGTTCAAACTACAATTGTTCATTATAAATTGTACCATCTTGGTATGAGTCGTAGTACTAACTTTCATGATGAACTCCTTCAAGTGTCAAATTGCAGAAACCACAACGTACGATTTGTGGTACGAGTTGTATCAGCCTGGTACAAATCGTACCATGCATCCATAGGTCCCTAGGTAAGTTATCTGCATCCTAGTTATGAAAGGAAGGGATGAGTCATAGGTATGACCTAAGACTCGTATCACGAGTCGTGACAAGCTGTTTAAATGAAAAATGCTTATGTGACCTAACTCAACCCGAATTTTAATATCTTCCTAAACCTTTTTAAACACAAAAGGAGCCCTATTTCACCGTACATGATCCCACGATTCTCTCGCATCACTCACCACTCCTTGTAGGATACTCCTTCTCCATTTAAGCACTACTTTGCAAGTTGTTTTGAATCAAAAGAGTTGGATTGCCACTCCAAACCCTAAGAAAATAAGAATTATTCAAGAACTTCTCAAGTATGTTGCAATTTTTCATTATCTCTTCTTTCTAGTAGTAGCCGAATGTTAAGTGTGAACCCTCCACTTATGAAAATGAGTGGAGAAATATGATTTTGAGGCTAGTGTGATTTTGTAAGATGGGTTTATGGAAGGAAAATGCTCTATGGTTTTACATTGCTTGTGGATAGTATGCTAATGAGGAGGAATAATGATTTGGCGATTGTAATGGATATTTGAAATTTTGCATATTCTTGAAATATTGGGGTGGTGAAGCCCGAGTAATCACCCCGATCCTTGTTGTAAATTTAATGGTTAAGGAACAGGGGTAGGACAGGCTTCACAAGCAATCCTACTACTTGTAGTAGCTCTCCACGACTCAAAGGTGGTCCGTTAGGATTGTTCCACAAATCCTAGTGCAGAAACATGTTTATGGGCTTTGGTACGAATTGGGGTATCGTACCATGAGCCTTACCAAGTGATTGTACAAGAGAAATAGGAAAGGGCCAATATAGAACAAAAGGCATGACTCATGGTATGACTCGTAGGATCGCATCACAGGTCATAGTACAGAGTCGTACCAAAACATCAGAAGTTACAAATTTCATAAGCTAATGCTATGACCCTCAGTACAATCCGTACCATCTTGGTATTAGTCATAATAAGGAGTCATACCTGTTAACCTGAATATCACGACTCACAGTAAGAATCGTATCACCTTGGTTTGAGTCGTACTGATGAAGCATAATAAGAAACTGCATGTTGTTTTTTTTCTTACATATTTTTCAATAACATGTACTAACCACTCCTCTACAGGTAAAATGACATGCAGACAATCAAGCAAACAAGCAAAGGATAAGAAGGCCCGAGATAAGATAGTAGCCTGGAGAGCACTAAGGGACGAGGCCTCTGCATATGAACAGGAGGAAAATTAACCTAATAGTTTGGTGGAAGAATACGATGTTGACACAAATGAAACCAAGGAACCAAGAACCACTAGGGTACAGGCAGAGTCCCAAGACATGGTCCCCTAAGCCACTCCAGTAGTAGCTCCCAGTCTGAGGAGGGAGATGATGCACAGTCAAAGGAGTCTAGAAGTGGCTTAAATGTAGAAGAGGGCTAAGATGAAGCCCAGTCTGAAGAGGGTTTAGAGGAGGCCTAGTCTGAGGAGGAGGCAAAAAAGGTAAAGGATGAGCTGACCCCACTCACAGACGCCGCATAATCATATGGGGTATTCCAGGTGCACTATGAGCAGGGTGTCACCCTAACATCAAAGATGAACCCTAAGAGGAGTATCCAGGAGGAGCCTTGGATCTTGACCGAGGCATTGAATGAAGTGGAAGAGATGAAGAGGTTATTTGAGCTCTATGACTTCAGATGGATGGCAAGGGCCCCTGACAGCTTTAGTGCTGGCATGGTTAGTGAATTTTATGCAAATTATTTGGCCACTCCAGAGCATCAGACCCTAGCCGGATAGAAGTTGAAAGACCAACCCAAACTCGACCATGTTATTGGTCGGGGGAGACTTGTGGACATATCAGAGAGGACCATTGCTAGACTACTATATGGTCCAAACTTTTTGGCTCCTACCACTACTGCTGAATATGATCACCGAATAGAGGCCTTGAAAAAAGGTAAAACAGCGGAGCGTCAAGGACCAACAATAGCATGTGAAGTGTGCTAATACTCAAACTCACACTCTTGGTAAAGTATGAAGCAGGCATTGTCAATAAAGAACCCAACAAAGAGGTTGGGGTTGAACCTATTGGGAATATGGTAAGAACTAGACTAATGCCGGTATTTAAGATTTTTCGTATGTTATCTCCAAATTGGAGGGGGTTTATACAAAAACAATTGTAAAACAAGCATGCAAATCAATTGTTGTTTATCAAGATTGGAAATTAACTAGGGTAAGTGTTCCCCATGGATTCATAAGTACTTTGGGTTTACACTCGTGATCGATCCCAATGCTTACTTGTAGAACTGATAACTAGGGTCCAACCAAATGACTAGTTATTCTCTATTGGATGACTATACTCAATCATCGAGTTAAGTCTCACGAGAAATTTCAAGTTAACCATTATTAATTTGTTCCAAATTAACTATCCTGCGGCCGCATCTCAAGTTATACAATGGTCATAAAATCAAAGCTTTGTTGTAATTCTCTTTTTCTAATCTCTACTTCTCTAGGTTTAAGAAAGTAAGGAATTCAGGCAAGTCTTAACATTTTGCTTCATTAAGAAACATTAAAGATGAAGAGAATACAATACAAGCATTTAGCATTGGTTTCGAATCACTTTGTGTAACCCTAGTTCGTTAATCCACCATGGTTCTCACAACCCTAGTTGTGGAGGTTTTATCCTATCATGATTGTAAGATTATGATTAGTATTCATAGAAAAATACGTAATTAAATACTTACAATGATGATTGAAAGAAAACCTGCTTTGAATATTTCAAGAAAATATGATGAACAAATTCACGAACAATTGAGAAATCCAAGTTATGATCTAAAGTTGCTCTTCAATGTTGTCAAAAACTAATTACAAACTTTATAATCAACTTCTCTAACTAATTTTAACAGTATATGACTTATTCTGAACTAAAAGAAACATAAAAAGTATTTATACAGATAATAAAATCCTTTTCCTAAGTTAACCGGGAAATAACCAAATCCGGCGCTGACACATCCTACGACTCCTCTTACAACCCTTAACAAGATTGTACGTGTCGTTCCTTGTCTCATACATCCCTTGTATTCTACAGAATTTACTAAGTGTTTGCATCTGGTATGACTCGTAACATGATCCTACGAGTCATACAATCCAGTCGTGGTTTGGCTCTAAGAACTTTGGAATTTTCTAAAGATTTCTACGAGTTCCTTGGTACGCCTCGTACCTTGTTCCTACGACACGTAACAACATGTCATATCATGAGAGCTGCGATGTCCCAAAAATCACTGAAGCTTTTCACGGCTCCTGGTACGGGTCGTAGGCAGATGCTACGATCCGTAAGTGCTACCCATATCAGGAGTCTTCACTTGCGCAAATTTCTTTGAAGTATTTTATGACTTAAGTTACGGCTCGTACTGAGAGTTGTACTTTTCCTTTGCTTTGTACCAATCTTCTGACCTTTTCCACGAGTCTCAGTACGACTCGTACAATCTTGGTACAACTTGTACTGAGATCAGTACTTGGCTTCTTTTCTACACTTTTTTGTAACTTTTGCACATTTTCGCTCCAACACCTATTTTCCCTGATAACAAAGTAAAAACACCTCATATCCATATAAACATACCTAAGTCCATGCTATTTTTTTTAGTTTTAAGCGTCGAAAGTGCTGTAAACTCACAACACATCAACACCCTCAATTTATGACTTTTGCTTGTCCTTAGACAAACAAAAAACAAAAACTAAAAATGATGCTCAACTAGAAAATAAACCTAAGATACTATAGCCAACACCAATCAAAATTTTCATTATGAACACAAACATCTTTTGACTCTTCTTTATGTAAACCAAATCAGCTATGCACATCAAGTGACCACAAACCATGATAAGCAAGGATGAAGATATGTCATCTAGTTATTAGCAGAGAATCAAGTTATTGCCATGCTTTTTACACAGATAACTGACAGAATAAAATACAAACCATGTACCTTCACAACAAATGAAGTCCCCAAATCACATATATATGAAAATATGAAATTTGGGACTAAACAAGTAAGACTCTTACTCTCACAAGGAAGTTCCAAATACTGCATATCAGATACCATAGGCTTGCCCTTATTTTCTCTACTTCGGCTCTTTGGACAGTCAGGATAGGATCACTACAGGACTTTATTCGTCTTGTAATGTAGGATTCAGGCTGGGTATGGTAAGTATAGGATTTTAGTGATTAAACCCTACTTGGCACTACATACTCGTGGCTCCACTTTTCACTTATTTCACCCTTTTCGCTTTTTCAACTTTTTCCTCTTCTCTATTTTAAGAAATATATGGGTGTGATGTGTTTTAAAATTTTTCATTCATTTTTTTCATTTCTTTTGTATTTTCTTTTAAATTTTTATTTTTTAGCTCTTTTTCTTTTCTTGTCACACCACATCTAATTTTTTAACCCTTTTTTCTTTCTTTTCCTTTATCATGTTCCCATGATCTATGAACCCTACTCTAGCCACCCTCTACTTAGACATTTTTCTTGGGTTGAGGTTCACAATATCCAAGGAAGGACCAGGGCCAAAATAGGTTCATTATAAAAAATGGGTAAGGTTAATCGGTTAATCAAAGAAAAATGGTCCATTTAAGGCTCAAAGTCGGGATCAAGGGAATCATATTATTTTGGTAGGGTATTTTAGGCTAAAATGGGATAAACAACAATGAACTATGATCCTTTCCTAACCAACCATCCTAAAGCATATGTAAAGACCAACCGGACAAGTTCTAGATCCTCTATGCAGTATTGAACTAAGTATATGACCTCACTCACTCATGGTATATGTTTTGCATTCATTCTACCTATCCAGTTCATACATGATAACTATAACTACTCATGATAATACACTAAATCACACAAAAAAATCCACAAAAATCATGCTTTGCAGTCAACAAGTACAAAGCTAACATCCAAAATTTTTAAATAGGGTCATTTTTTTAAAACTTCAAAACTAGTGCATTTTATTGGCTGAGTAATCCTAAGCTACTTTCTAATTAAGCAAAAACATCCTAAACATGTCAGTTCTACTAGATCGCATGCTCGAGGGAAAATAAACATGAAAAAAAACCTCGGACGAATCAAAAATCTCCAAAAATACAAGTACCCCCTCCCCTTTTGGAAAGCATGCTTCGTCCCCGAAGCATAGAAGAGGAAAACACAAGGGAAAGAGGCATACCTAGGGATACTTTGACTTCATCTTCTATGGGTTGCCTCCCATACAACGCCTGATTTGACATCGCGGCATGACGTAATCTCCATGATTCTTCAGGCATCATCAAGGTACACCACCTTAATTCTTCTTATATCCTCAGTGTCTCCAATATACAACTTTATCCTTTGCCCATTCACCTTGAACCTCTTACTATATTTATTTTCAAGCTCCACTGCACCATATGGGGACACATTCACCACTCTATATGGTCCCATCCACCTAGATTTCAATTTTCTGGGATGCAAACGGAGCCTTGAATTGAATAGTAAGATAAGATTACCAGTGTTGAACTTTCTCTTTGCAATCTTCCTATCATGATAGATTTTCATTCTTTATTTATAAATGGCCACACTCTCATAAGCTTGAAGCCAGAATTCGTCTAACTCATTGAGCTAGTCGAGTCTCAACTTGGATGCTTCATTCCAATCTAAGTTTAGCTTTTTCAGAGCCCATAATGGGTTATGCTCTAACTCTACCGGAAGATGACATGGCTTTCCATAGACCAGATGATATGGAGATGAACTAATGGGGATCTTATAAGCTGTTCAATATGCCCATATCGCATCATTGAGCTTTCTAGACCAATCTGTCCGGTTGGTATTCACCATTTTGGCCAGAATAGTCTTTATCTCCCTATTAGAAACTTCCACCTGCCCACTTGATTGAGGATGGTAAGGTGTTTCCACCTTATGATTCACGCCATATTTTTCCAACAGTGTTCTAAAGAGGCGGTTACAAAAGTGTGATCCATCGTCACTGATGATTTCTCTGGGAGTACCAAACGTAGCTAATATGTGCTTCCGGCGAAATGCTGTGACACGTTTTCCTTCATTTTTAGGTAGTGCAATAGCCTCTAGAAATTTGGAGTCATAGTCCACCACCACTAATATGTATTTCATCCCATATGAGCTAATGAATAGGTCAATGAAGTCAATACCCCATACATCGAATAACTTAACTTCCAGGATAGGGGTCAATGGTAACTCATGCTTGCGAGTAATGCCACCTTGTCTTTGGCACTGATCACATGCCTTGGCATAACCATAAGCATCTTGGTGAATAGATTGCCAATAATACCCACACTGTAGAATTTGTGCACAGTTCAGATACCACTATGATGACCCCAAACTAGGGACGAGTGGCAAGCCTCCAGAATACTCAAAATCTCTACCTCTGGCACACACCTCCGAATCAACCCATCTGTACAAATTTGGAATAGGTATGGTTCATCCGAATAGTACCTTCGAGCATCAAACAAGAACTTCTTCCTTTACTAGGGTGTCATATCTGCTGGGATAATGTCGCTGACCAAATAATTTGCATAGTCAGCGAACCAAGGGATCAGGTCTTGAGATGCAGCTAATACCTGTTCATTCGGGAAAACATCATGATATCAATATCCTTTTTTGCTCTAGCCTCAAATTCCAATCTAGAAAATTTATCGGCTACCTGATTTTCTATTCCTTTTCGATCTTTTACCTCAAACTCAAATTCTTAGAGCAACAGCACCCATCTGATCAACACGGGTTTAACATACTTTTTAGACATCAAGTACCTCAAAGAAGCATGGTTTGTGTGGAAATTACCTTAGTTCCAAGCAAGTATGCTCAAAACTTTTCAAATGCATAGACCACTGCTAGCAGCTCCTGTTCAATGACTGTGCAATTCTTTTGGGCTGTATTGAGTGTTTTACTAGCATAATATATGGGGTGAAAAATCTTTGCTCTTCATTGGCCCAAGAAAGCACCGAGAGCTACCCCACTAGCATCACCCATTACCTCAAATGGAAGAGACCACTCAGGAGCTATAATAATAGGAGTAGTGGTGAGTTTCTCCTTCAGGTACTCAAAGTCTTTAAGACATGCCTCATCAAATGTGAACTTCACCTCCTTCTCGAGTAGTTTGCACAATGGCTGTGCAATCTTTGAAAAGTCTTTGATGAACCTCCGATAGAATCCTACATGTCCTAAAAAGCTTCTGACCCCCTCCACGGAAATAGGCGGTGGAAACCCTGCTATTACTTCAAACTTTGCCTTGTACACCTCTATCCCCTTTCCAGAGATTTTATGACCAACACTATTCCTTCTTTAACCATAAAGTGATATTTCTCCCAATTTAAGACCAGATTAGTTTCCTCGCATCTGTTCAACACTTTGCCCATATTCTTGAGGTAGGATTCGAATGATTCACCCACAACTGATAAGTCATCCATAAATACCTCAATGATATCTTCTACCATATCTGAGAATATCGACATCATACAACACTGGAATGTGACTGGTGCATTGCACATCCCAAAGGGCATTCTATCACGACCCGAACGTACACCCGAATCGTAGACACGGGACAAGGGACACCAAGAGACCCCAAGTAGACCCATGGAACATGCATACATCTAATCTCATTTAAATAAACGGAAATACTTCGCATAAAACATAGCAGAAACGTAACCATAGAATAACATCTGAAAGTACTAGACATACACATAAGTTGAGTGCTACATACTGTCTGGAAGCCTCTACTACATACGATGGGCTGATGGGAAAACATCCCCAACTAACCCGACTAATACTGAAACACAAGATAACATAAAAGTCTATCAAATAGCCCTCAGAACATGAGGACTCACCAATAATCTGAGAACGAGAGCAGAGATGAACTAAGGATGAGGATGAGCCTGAGATCCGGACACTGTATCATTAAATGATACAACATAGAAAGTATGTAGTCAGTACTTGGAATGTACCGAGTATACAGGGTAAGTAAAATGGACATTTATAAGTAAAGTAAAACTAATAAGTAAACATAGGAGAAGGACATCATGCATATATCGTAAACTCCGTAAGAAACATAAGGCTCAAGAATTTCAAATCATTCATAAATCATTCATTATCATAATCGTAAGTAAACTTTATCAAAACATAACTTGAAAGAATAACATAAATGCAACAATGCATAAAACATGCGGAACAATAGGAGGACTCGTCATAATCGACACCACCATGGTAGGGCCTTTCATGATGCCCCAACTATCTCGCTCAAGCTGGCAGAGCCGACCTTGGCTTGCCAGGCGAGGGTCGTGCATTAGGCATGATATCACATTTGAGGGGATCATTATCAATACAATATATCATTAGAAACCCATGGTGGCATGTGGTTATGAGACACTGGCGTAGTCCTTTAAACGCCGGGCTGCTCAATGCTAGACACGGCTCCCTAAAACATGCATATAGGCTCATATGTAAGTCAATAACATCATGCATTAAGATTCATTGGCTAAAATATAACATTTATCATCATTGATCCCTTTTAAAACATGCTTAGCCAAGAATCGAAGGCCCTTTTCATCGACCGATATCATAACTCAATAAATCATATAATTCGTTTCTTAAATCGTAAATCATTCTTCAACATGTGGGCATTGCCAAATACTTCAACATACTCAATTCTTTCAAAATATGCTCATAAAAATGGGTAACTTGAATTCATGCCTTTCCATCATAAATAAATCTCAAAATATTGAATATCTATCATAAATCGTAACTTTCATGAACCTTCATCAATGGGCATTTTAGATATAAAAAGCTTGAAAAATGATTTTAAAGAAAATAATAAAAAACATGCCCATCATTCATAATTCAATAATTAAAACTCAATTAAATCATACCCATAAAAAGAAATCTCATTTTCATGCATTTGGGTAAAATCCTATAGAACTTGAATAGGAGAATTCATGATTTAAAACAAAATTTGGGCATGGGTGTGAAAGGATTCACCCATTCTAAACCCAACATACCTGGGAACACTTGGTTCTTAATTTCCCCTTGAAAGCCCAAGATGGAATTTGGAGAATTTTGAGGAAGAACACTTGAATCACCTTCTACATGCCTCTCTAACTCTTACATGCATAAATGAGGCTTAACATGGACTAATTCCCTTTAAAAGACCCTATTCCGACCTTAAAATGACACAGTTTAGGCCATAGGAGTTTAGGAAATTATGAGAAGGCCCTTACTAATTCGCAAAAAATAACTGCCAGATAACCCTAACAGGTGACCTGAGGACTCGTCAGGACGGGCAACGACTCGTCATGTTGCCCGTCAAGTACACTGCCTTATCCTCAATTAAAATTCCATAGGTTTGCTCATGACCCACCTCACGAGTCTTTGGGCCTTACCATGACTCGTGGGGTCGCATCCGTTAGGTGCACTGGTCAGACCTCCTACTTAATCCTCAACCTCATCCCACGATAAACCTGACGACTCGTGGTAGCTGACCAGGAGTCGTTCCCACGCCCGTGGGGACCTTAACTCCTCAGCCCATTCCATCCTTTCCACGAGCCACCTGACGACTCGTGGGGTCTCCTCACTAGTCGTTTAATGGCTCGTCCTGCACTGCTGCAACATTTTTTTTAGATTTTCCCCGTTTGACTCCCAGGTCTGATCCTTGGGTTCCTAGGGTATAACAATATCCCCTCCTTGGGAACATTCATCCTCGGTGTTAGAAACATGCAGAAAACTTACAAACAAGCTATCACCATATACAAATACAGATCATTTAAGCTGAAAACTGATGGAATGAGTACCTCCGAAAAGAACTACATAACTAAACCGACTTTAGACACCACATACATATGCCATATCATAAAACAAACTTGTACTCATGAACTGAACATGAAAAACTTATTAGAGGTGTAGAGAAAAACTAATACCTCAAGCGAAAACTGAGCCGGTAGAGAACAGGTGTGGGTATCTAGCCATCATATCCGCTTCGGCTTTCCACGTAGCTCCTTCAACATGCTGATTTCTCCATAATACTTTAATTGAAGCTACTTCTTTGTTCCTTAGCCTCCAAACCTGACGATCCAAGATCTCTACCGTGATTTCTTCACAGCTGAGGCTATCCTTTACACCAATGCTCTCCACTGGGATTACTAAAGCTGGATCACCCAAGCACTTTGTCAGAAGTGACACATGAAACACAGGATAAACTGAAAACTCCGAGGGCAAGTCTAACTCATATGCCACCTTACCAATTCTCCTCACCACCCAGTAGGGACCAACATAGCGGGGACTGAGTTTCCCCTTTTTTCCAAACCGCATGACTCCCTTCATGGGAGATACCTTTAGAAATACCCAGTCATCCACATCAAACACCAGATCCCTTCTCCTCATATCAGCATACGATTTCTGACGACTCTAAGCGATTTTTAACCGGTCCTTTATAAACTGGACCTTTAACATGGGCTCATGAACCGAATTAGGCCCTATCATGGTTGCCTCACCAATCTCAAACCATCCGATAGGCAATCTACACCTTCGCCCGTAAAGAGCCTAGAACGGTGCCATCTGAATGCTAGAGTGATAATTGTTATGATAAGAATAAGGGAAAATGATCATCCCAACTACCTTTAAAATCCATAACACATGCCCTCAACATGTTCTCAAGAGTCTGGACTGTTCGCTCAACTTGGCCATCCGTTTGCGGATGAAAGGCCATGCTGAGCTTGACTTGAGTCCCAAGTCCCTTCTAAAACTACTGCCAAAACTAAGAGGTAAACTGAGTACCTTGGTTTGAAATAATAGACAAGGGCACTCCATGGAGTCGAACCAACTCCTGAATATACAACTTGGCATAATCATTCGTTGAATCCGTGGTCTTGATCGGTAGGAAGTGTGCAACCTTAATTAACCTGTCTACCACCATCTAAATGGAGTCATAGTGTCGACGAGTACGAGGTAGGCTTGTAACAAAATCCATATTTATTCTCTCCCATTTCCAAGTGGGAATGCTAATATCTTGAAGTACACCTCCTGTCCTTTGATGCTCGACCTTCACTTGTTGACAGTTTGGACATTTGGCTACGAAATATGAAATATCCCTCTTCATACCATCCCACCAATAGATCTATTGCAAATCCCGATACATCTTCGTAGATCCCGTATGGATGGAATATTTGGTACCATATGCCTCATGCAATATCCGAACCCTCAAATTATCAATGTCTGGAACACATAGTCGACCCTGGTATCATAACACACCATCTTCCCCTTGAGAGAGAACCTCCACCTCTCGACTCCGCACTGTTTCCTTCAGCTTCCTCAAAGTTGGATCCTCATCTTGCTTAGATTTGACATCGACCACCAAGGACAATTCTGACCCATTCTGCACAATAACGCCGCCATCAGTCGAGTCGATCAATTAATCTCCCAATCTTGCAAGTCGGTGGACATCCTTCACCAACTCCTTCTTTCCCTCATCCACGTGGGAGACACTCTCCATAGAGTGCCTACTAAGTGCATCCATAACCACATTAGCCTTGCTGGGGTGGTAAAGGACACTAATCTTATAGTCCTTAAGTAGCTCCAACCACCTCTGTTGACGAAGATTGAGATCTTACTGCGTGAACACATATTCCAAGCTCTTGTGATCCGTGAATATATCTACGTTGACCCCATACAAGTAATGTCGCCATATCTTCAATGCAAACACCACCGTGGCCAACTCAAGATCATGGGTCGGGTAAATCTTTTCCTGAACCTTCAGCTGTCGAGAGACATATGCTATTACTTTCCCATGATGCATCAACACACATCCAAGTCCGACTCTCGAAGCATCACAATACACTACAAAGCCAATAGTATCCTCGGGTAGAGTCAACACTGGTGCTGAAGTGATTCAAGTCTTCAAATCTTGGAAGCTTTTCTCACAAGCATCTAACCATTGGAACTTCACCTTTTTCTGAGTCAACTTATTCAAAGGTGTCGTAATAGATGAGAAACACTCAACATATCTCTGGTAGTAACCTGCCAGGCCCAAGAAACTCTGAATTTTTGAAGGATTCACCAGCCTGGGCCAATTCTTCACTGCTTCAATTTTCTGAAAATCTACCTTGATGCCCTCACCTAATACCACATGTCCTAGAAATTCCACCGAGTCCAACCAAAACTCACATTTTCTGAACTTTGCATACAACTGATGATCCTTGAGGGTCTGAAGCACTATTCTCAAGTGAGCGGCATGCTCCGCCTCGCTCTGAGAGCATATAAGGATGCCATCGATGAACACAATTATGAAAATGTACAGATACTGCTTGAACACCCTATTCATCAGGCCCATAAAAGCCGAAAGTGCGTTAGTTAGTCCAAATGACATAACTACAAACTCATAATGGTTATACTGAGTTCTGAAGACTGTCTTTGGGATATCACACTCCTGAACTCTGAGTTGATGGTATCCGTACCTAAGATCTATCTTCGAGAAACACCGAGCACCCTGGAGCTGGTCAAATAAATCATCGGTCTTGGGCAAGGGGTACCTGTTCTTGATAGTGACCTTATTCAGCTGTCGATGGTCAATACAAATTCAAAGGGACCCATCCTTCTTTTGAACAAAGAGAACCGGTGCACCCCATGGAGATTGGCTCGGTCTAATGTAGCCCTTATCCAACAAATCCTTTAATTGATCCTTCAAGTCCTTTAGCTTGGCTGGAGCCATCTTGTAGGGAGGAATAGAGATAGGCTGCATATCGGGTAAGAGATCAATGCTGAAGTCGATTTCCCTCTCAGGAGGAACACCCAACAATTCATTAGGAAAAACATCCGGATACTCATACACCACTGGAACTGATTTGATAGTTGGGGTCTCAGACTCAACATCCTTAACCTTAACAAGATGATACATGCAGCCCTTAGAAATCATCTTCGTGGCCTTAAGATAGGAAATAAAATGACCTGCTAGTACCGCCGAACTACCCTTCCACTCCAACACTGACTCACCCAGAAAATGAAATTCCACCATACGGGTCCTACAATTAGTCAAAGCATAACATGCAAACAACCAATCCATGACAATAATAACATCAAAGTCAGTCATGGCTAACTCTACAAGGTCTACAGAAGTAACCTTATGCAACATAGTGATCGGGCACTCTCTATATACTCGTCTAGCTACGACTGAATCACCAACAGGGGTTGAAACTGAAAACGGTTCTAATAAGGTCTCTGGACTAACTCCAAGGCTACTAAAAATGTAAGGAGTCATGAAAGACAAGGTATCTCCAAAATCTAGCAAGGAATAAACATCAATATGAAAGACACGCAACATACTGGTGACCACGTCTTGCATAGTCTCCTGCTCCTGGCACGAGGCAAGGGCATAGAAATGGTTTTGGCACTGTCCGCCACCTCCACTAGTCGATGCTCCATGCGGAGAAGAATGAGCTGGGGCTGCTACTGTCCTAGTGGTCTGTGCACGTCCCCTATCATCACCCTATCTAGCATATGGGCACACTCAGTGCATGTGCCCAGATCTACCACATCCATAGAAAACATCTGAACTGAGTAGGCACTCCCCAGCATGACTCTTACCGCACTTCCCGCAAGCCGGAGAGGTATACTCTAACTGGGTGCCCCTTTGATCTCTCGACCCTGAAGCCCTGCTCCTCAGATCACCCCTGGGTTTGGATGGAACACTAGCTGATGATGGTGTTGGGGCTAGTGATCTCTTCTGAAACTATGGACGGTAGCCACCGTCGGACCTCTGATGCGAAAACCCACGACTATCCGTCCGAGCCCTCTTTGCCTCCCTCTCCCTCGCATGAGCCGCCTCCATCTGCTGGGCGTACAACCCTATGCGAGGAAATTACATATCCTGGTGAAGCATGACATTCCTGCAATCCTTGTCTAAACAACCAGCCACACCATGAACGAATCGACTCACCCACGCCCTCTGATCCATCACTAACTTTGGGGCGTACTTTGACAAACAAGTGAACTCAAGTGAATACTCCAACACTGTCACCTTTCCCTGATTGAGGTTCAAAAACTCAGCTGCTTTCAACTCCCTCATCTCCTGAGGGAAGAACCTATCGAGAAAGGCCATGTGGAACTCATCCTAGCTGATAGGGCCCGCTCCGATGCCCTACCGTCCTTCCATTTCTTGTACCAAATATGAGCGACCTCTTTTAGCTGATAAGAGTCCAAGTCAACACACACCCCGTTTGTCACCCCTATACCCTGAGTGACCTTCAAGAGCCCTTCGATGAACTCGTGTGGATCCTCGTCCACCTTTGATCCCGTGAACTCAGGATGGTTCATCCTCAAGAAGTCTGTATTCGAGCTGTTGCTGCATTTCCATTCTGTGGGACCTGTGCAACAGCTTTCTGGTTGACCTGAGCGGTCAAGGCTTGTGCCTTCATCTGAATGGCCGCCCGAAACTCAGCATGGGCAGCTGGCTCTAGTTCCTGGGGCTCCTAAACAGGTGGGGCTTGTTGATTCCCATGGTCATTGTCGCCTCTATGGCCTTCATCATTTCCATTCCTCCTTCCATTCATTCTTCTAGGAGCCATAATTCTGCAATCGTGAATCGCACGAATTAGAAGGATGGAGAGACTTTTCACCGCACGACATAGAACATGAAAGTAGAGAACAATTTCTAAATGTCTAGTAGCCTCTTCGTCATAAGTGTGGCGAAGCTTCACACCCATGAAAAAGACTCTACTTAACGCGACTCTCAGACACCCTAGGACACTTAAAATCTATCGCTCTAATACCAAGTTTTTCATGACCCGAATGTACACTTGGGACAAGGGACCCCGAGAGACCCCAAGTCGAGCCATGGAACATGCATGAGGCTAATCTCATTTAAATAAATGGAAATACTTATCATAAAAAATATTGGAAATGTAACCACAATGTAACATATGAAAGTACTAGACATACACATAAGCTGACTGCTACATATTGTTTGGAAGCCTCTACTACATACGATAAGTTGATGAGACAACATCCCCAACTAACCCGACCAATAATGAAACACAAGATAACATAAAAGTATATCAAATGGCCCTCGGAACATGAGGACTCACCAATAATCCGAGCGCGAGTGTGGAGATGAACTAAGGATAAGGATGATCCTGAGATTCGGACCCTGTATCATGAAACAATACAACATAGAAAGTATGCAGTCGGTACGTGGAATGTACCGAGTATGCAAGGTAAGTAAAATGGAAATTTAAAAGTAAAGTAAAACTCATATGTAAACGTAGGAGAAGGACATCATGCATATATCATAAACTCCATAAGAAACATAAGGTTTTAGGCTTTCAAATCATTCATAAATCATTCATTATCATAATCATACGTAAACTTTATCAAAACATAACTTGAGCGAATAACATAAATGCAACAATGTATAAAACATGCGGAATAATGGGAGGACTTTTCATAACTGACACCATCATGGTAGAGCCGTTCAAGGTGCCCAAACTATCTCGCGTAAGTGGGCAGAGCTGATCCTGGCTTGCCAGGAGAGGGTCGTGAATTAGGCGTGATATCACATTTGAGGGGATCATTATCAGTACAATATATTATTAGAAACCCATGGTGGCACGTGGTTATGAGACACCGGCGTAGTCCTTTGAATGCCAGGCTGCTCGGTGCAAGACACGACTCCCAAAAACATGCATATAGGTTCATACGTAAATTAATAGCATCATACATTAAGATTCATTGGCTAAATATAGCATTTATCATCATTGATCCCCTTTAAAACATGCTTAGACAAGAATCGAAGCCCCTTTTCATCGGCCGACATCATAACTCAATAAATCATATAATTCTTTTCATAAATCGTAAATCATTCTTCAACATGTGGGCATTTCCCAATACTTCAACATACTCAATTCTTTCAAAATATGCTCATAAACATGGGTAACTTGAATGTCATCATTGATCCCCTTTAAAACATGCTTAGATGAATCGAAGCCCCTTTTCATCGGCCGACATCATAACTCAATAAATCATATAATTCTTTTCATAAATCGTAAATCATTCTTCAACATGTGGGCATTTCCCAATACTTCAACATACTCAATTCTTTCAAAATATGCTCATAAACATGGGTAACTTGAATTCATGCCTTTCCATCATAAATAAATCTCAAAATATTGAATATTCATCCTAAATCATAGCCATGAACCTTCATCAATGGACATTTTAGATTTAAAAAGCTTGAAACATGATTTTAAAGAAAATAATATAAAACCTGCCCATCATTCATAATTCAATAATTAAAACTCAATTAAATCATATACATAAGGAGAAATCACATTTTCATGCATTTGGATAAAACCCCATAGAACTTGAATAGGAGAATTCATGATTTAAAATGAAATTTAGGCATGGATGTGAAAGGATTCACCCATTCTAAACCCTACATACCTGGGAATGCTTGGTTCTTAATTTCCCCTTGAAAGCCTAAGATGGAATTTGGAGAATTTTGAGGAAGAACACTTGAATCACCTTCTACTCCCCTCTCTAACTCTTGCATGCATAAATGAGGCTTAACATGGACTAATTCCCTTTAAAAGACCCTATTACGACCTTAAAATGACATAGTTTAGGCCTTAGGAGTTTAAGAAATTACGAGAATGCCCTTACTGATTCACAAAAAATAACTGCCAGATAACCCTAATGGGTGACCTGATCACTCATCAGGACGGGCAACGACTCGTTGTGTCACCCTTCAAGTACACTTCCTCATCCTCAATTAAAATTCCATAGTCTTGCTCACGACCCACCTCACGAGTTGGGACTTAAAATGACTCGTGGAGTCCCGTCCGTTAGGTGCACTGGTCAGACCTCCTACTTAATCCTCAACCTCATACCACGGTAGACCTGACGACTCGTGGTAGCTGACAACAAGTCATTCCCATGCTCGTGGGGACCTCAACTCCTCAGCCCATTCCAGCCTTCCCATGAGCCACCTCATGATCGTGGGGTCTCCTCATGAGTCGTCTAACGACTCGTCCTGTACTGCTGCAATAATTTTTTTCAGATTTTCCCCGTTTCACTCCCAGGTCTAATCCTTGGGTTCCCGAGGTATAACACAATCTCTTGAAAACAAATGTTCTATATGGGTAAGTTTATGTGGTCTTCTCTTGGTCTTTTGGAGCTATACAGATCTGATTGTAGCTTGAACTCCATTAAGAAAACAATACCAACCTCTACCTTCCAACCTGTCAAGCATCTGATCCATAAATGGCATTGGGAAATGGTCCTTCTGGGTCCAGTGGTTGAGCTTTCAGTAATCCATACATACACGCCAATTTGTGACTGGTCCTGTCAATATTCAACTCATTTTTCTCATTGGAAACCACTATGATTGATCTCGGGCAAAATAACATGCCCGAGTGACGCTTGATAACTTAAATTAGTCTTGTTTATCTAAGTAATTTTATACATTTTCATGTAATTTTATATAAATGTGAATATATGTGCTAACCAACATGATTAGTCCTTGTTTTGTAGGTTTCAATGATTTTGA
>JACEIK010002746.1:149307-185847 GCA_018107945.1 Datura stramonium | reverse complement strand
TAGTTGTAAAGTGAGTCTGAAGTCCCCTCAGCGTGGGCACTGTGAGCTGGTCCTTTACATTATGTTATGTATTTGTGGTGTCAAAGGTGTTCACATTAGGGTTGATAAGGAAATTTGTAAACATGGAAAGACAACGACGCGCGGATAGACCTAACATTTGAAATTAGTTTTAACTCAATAAGGGCTAACGAGGGTGACGAAATAGAATTTCCTTACAATAGTTACCTAGCCTCTTATAGGTATTTTTTAAGGTGCCTAGTTCCATGAGAGGATCCCCCGATTCCTCTCCCTTAAGCTAAGCGACTAATTAACACGTTTCTTCTTTATCCGATACATTAAACTTGGAAAATAGAACTCGAATGTGTAAACTATTGATATTTCTATAGAACCATCTTTATGGGAAGGTTATGCACAGTATCTTGATGTTAAAAGGTTACATGAAAATCATAATATATGTACACGCATATACTTATGTTCAAGTTACACATTAAGGCGGCAAGGATTGCCATTAGAAAGTCGCTATATGTTTATTAGAGCTCTTGAGTTATCTAGACCTCCTGAGAATTGTTTAAGGATTTACACTTATAAGATTTAATAGTATGTAAATGTATTCATTTCATCTGCATTTGCATTGACACGATCAATATTACTATCGGAGTGAAACAAGGGATCTAAAGAAGAAGTAGACATATTGCACGTTCTTTGAAAGTTGTATATGTGTAAGGAAGTTAACCTAAGTGTAAAAGTTGAGGCGCTAGTAGCAAAGGAAGGATAAGAGTAAATATTAGACCTTTTAAGGTAATAAGTGAGTTACATGCTCTATGCCTATAGTTTATTTCAGAAAACCTTTGAACGATGTTAAAATATGAGAAAGACGAGGTTTAAGAGCTAATGTTGGCAATTAGGTGAAAATATAAGTGTGTATAAGAATTGCTGGAATAGTGAACACGATAGTAAATAATTAAGTAGGGAATGAAGAATCCTATTTGAAAAAGAAGTTAAGATTAATATGAAAAGTAGTGCTAAAGGTTGTTAACTTAGATGATAAGGGTTACAATTGTGAATGAGTTACGCAAATTGCTAGCAAGATTTACCCTGTTCTAAAGACGTTTAGCAGAAGAGTTATAAATAAAGTTATTTATATTCAGTTTGTGTTAAGTTGATGAAAGGCCAGTAAAGTGTTAACTTCTTATGAAACGATTAGAATCGAATATTTTTTAGATAGTAACTCATGTTAAAGAGAAGTTCACCATTGTACTAATTATCTTTGATTATTTGTTCTAAGAGTTGGATTAACTTTTTCAAGTTTTAAAGGATTTTTTTACTGGAAGTTTCTAAACTGTTTATAATGCCGCTAAGCTTTCTAAGCTCCTCACATATTGCAAAGTTTCACATGAGCCTTTCCTATGTTGTCTAAAGCACGACTATAAGTCTTTATTTATATTAAGGCAGTCCCTAGACAGTTGCCTAGCGTTTTTATGTTAAAGAGCTCCAAGTTTGAGATACACGAGTTATGTCTTCCTGTTCATAAGTTACGTTGAGATGTGATATGATGTACAACAAATGAGGTATGCTCACAATTCTTGAAATGAAAGTATGAAAGTCAAACGAGTATAAGCACGAAATGAATGTTAACATTGTTAATGGAAAATGTTAAGTTAAGCTATTCCTCTCAGCTCCTTATGTTAGTATTGCTAGGAGATGTTTAAAATCATGAACGTGTGTCTACACAGTATTTATGATATTTCAGTCCTAGGAACTTCCCTAGAATTCATTCACAGCATATGTATATATTTAAATGTTAAATGAAAGACCTATATGTGTATGACATAATTGAGTATTTGGGGTTGTTGTAAGATCCTACACATGTTATAGTTACTGAGTCGGCATATTTCATGGTTGTCAGTATACAGATAGTCTGTATGAGCCCCATTAGCTCCATTTATAATTTCGATTGAGATTTATTTTTATTTTAACCCGCTATGATACACCAGCTGGAGATATTTTTATTTTACCCTGGTGTAGTACACCGGCTGGAGATATTTTTATTTTACCCCGTTGTGGTATACTGGCTGGAGATATTTTTATTTTACCCCGATGTGGTACACCGGCTAGAGATATTTTTATTTTACCATGGTGTGTTACACCGGCTGGACGAATTTTATATATGGATTTATGGTTGCCTGGTCGCTGGAATTACAATTATAGTTTTTTTCTTGTGCATTTCTTAATTACTTTTTCACCTCGTTATAGAGTTATTATCAGGGTTCGGTTACCAGAATTCCAGGTTGTTACTATTCATTATTCCTGGTTCAGTTATCTTGAGTTCACTTATGTTATAGTGAGTTGTTATCAATTACAGGTTGCAGAGTACCAGGTTATATCTATCCTTTATATGTTATGTCCTGAGTTAGTTATTACAGGATTGTTATCTCATGCTTACAGTTTCATCCTTACATACCAGTGTATTTCATTCCTACTAACGTTCCTTCGCTTGGGGACCTGCGTTCATGCCGCAAATGCAGGTAGAGGTCGGGATTGCCAGTTGCAATAGCAGTTCATGAGATCAATGGATGTGTTGGTATGCTCCTTTCTTCCTAGAGCTAGGGATTTGTTATTTATTCTTGAGTTTTGAGATGCAGTTATGGGTAGGTCGGAGCCCTGTTCTGAGCTTCAGTCAGTTTCCTCTTTAAAGGCTTTGTGGACTTAGTGTGTATAGTGTTATTCAGCTTGTGGCCTCATCGGCTTATTGTTGCTTAGCCCTGTATTGTTAAGACCTTATGGGTCCAATTTTTACTCCAGTTGATTGTGACAGGTGGCCTAGATTACTTAAGTGTTACAGTTACAGATGTCATATAGTCGTCTTCTCGATCAATCATGAATCGAGTGCCAGTTGCACCTTACCCTGGTTTTGGAGCGTGACAACTGCCTCTCCTATGAGGATTTCCAGATTCTTACAATGGATGAAAACCACGGCTTGTTAGAGGTGCCAATGAGTCGTGGGTCCACTCATGGTTTCTGAGGGAAATTCCAACCCTTATTGGAAATTCAACCAACGAATCATTGTAGCCAACGACGGTTCATTGGATGACTTGTTGTTTTTGGGAAATGTTGATGCAGGGTTCTGAGTTGTGAATACCACGGATGATAGGACGTCCCGTTATTCCTCATCACGGGTCATTCAATGCCTCGTTGGTTCTAGAAGACAACTGGCAGGGCTGGCCATGACCTAGACAATGGGTCATTACATCAGACAACGACTCGTTGTCTCGGCCATTCTAATAAAAAAGATTTGGTTTAATTGCTGAATCTAAGTTTTGTATAGGAGAGTTTTTGGGTGTTACAATCATGGCTTGTTATTGCTGCTTCTGATAACGGCAGTGTAACACCTCAGACCCTAAAGTGGCTTCTCGTAGCAAAAAATCAAAATTTCAAACTTAATGCATGCTCGATAGAGGAAGTAACATCCCATCAAGCAGGTGAAGACCGCCACTTAGGGAATCACCCCTTTGACGGCTGAGTTAACACCCGTCAGTCAGGCAATAGTCCGTCACTTGGACTGTCGAAGTCAGGTTCCCTTGCTCTAAGTGTGATGGAAGACCTGATGGATCATTAAGTGAGTGATGGCCCATCACTTCGACCCTTACCTAAGCAAGATTTTTAGGCCCTGCTGGTTAAGGGTGATGGTGGAGACGACGAACCATCATTTCGGCCGTCAGACATACAACGGAATAGATCGCAGTTCCCCTGTATGTTTTTCCAAGAGTATTTTCGTAACTTTCTAAGCTTTTAACTCCTAAGTGATGTTGTTTTAAGCCTCCTAAAGGGATAATTAAGGGGTTATACTTAGCCTAAACTCACATTCTCTACAAATTACCGTAAGTTGGAATTTCTCTCTCAAGGAAAGACTAGGGTTCTTCATCATCTTCTTCTCAATTTTCCTTGGGTCTTCAAATCAAGCTAAGAATTAATCAAGCCCGGTATGTAGGGTCATGAATAGGGGATTTCTTCCACCCTCATTCCCAATTTCAAATCAATTTCATGAATTCAAGTCTCCAATCATGTTTTATGGAAATTCTACGATTAGACTCAATTTTGATGAAATCTCTTATAATCATCTATGAATTCAATTATCTTATGATTAAATCCATGTTTTATGATTATGAATGCATGTTTTCTACAAGAATTTATTATGAACTTATGTTTAAGAAGTTATGATGATTTACTCATTTATGTATGATTTCATGAATCTCAAGCTTATGTATCATGGCCGACTCAGTAGCATTATTTTCATGGCTAGTTCACGTATGACAAGTATGAAAATTACTTTCATATTTTCTAACTAGCCCATGCAAAACCAAGTATGTTTCATGATTAGAATTATGAGCAATTTGCATATTTTGGAAGTAGCATCTAGCACCGAGTAGGCCGGGGTTCAGTGCACCTAGGTCTCAGAACTACGTGCCACCATAGGTATAATTCATATTTAGGGCCACGATAGAGAGTTTTCCCCTGCCCGACGAGGCTCATGAGTGATATCACACCTTTATCATTCTTTTCCCTGGCAAGGATTAAGACGACATTTTTAATTTGAGCGAGATAGTTGGACATCAAGTGCTCATTCATGATGGTGTCAGTTATGAGAGTCTCCCACTGTTTCTTCATTTTCTATGCACATTCACGTTCATAACTTATACTCTTATAACTTATGATATTTTAGCTAAATATATATTTTATGAGGTTTTACTTATGAAATTAGCCATGTCCAGCTTTACGAAACAATTTTGAGAACCTTGAGAGTACACTTTTCCTTAATTTTCTATGCACGTTTACGTCCATTACTTATTCTCATATGACTTACGATATTTTGGCTCAATAATTTCTTATGAGATTTTACTTATGAAATTATACATGTCCAGCTTTATGAATCAATTTTTAGAAGCTTGAGCCATTATACTCAGTTTATGATCAGAAACTCATGTTTTAGCTTGCTCTATACTCATGATTTTAGAATATCATTTTACTATGATGTTTTTACTTATCCTATATACTCAATACACTCAAAGTACTGACCGCATACTTCTTACTATATTGTGTCATGATATAGGTTTGGGTGATCAGTCTCAACCCCAATGTTAACTTCGCTCCCGTTTCAGTCCAGTCCAACCCCAGCTTGGGTGAGTCCTCATTATCCGAGGATGTCAGTTTTGACATATGTTCTTTCTTTTATGTCTTTTAGTTTTAATATATTGGTAGATCTAGTTGGGAGTGTTGTCCCGTCAACTCATCTATGACTAGAGGCATTTCAGATAATTATGTATAGATGTTCAGTGAATTTGGTTTGTAGCCCTATTTATGCTTTATATGATTCTAGACTTCTGCTCATGTTATGATTTATACTTTACTTCTATATTGTTATTCTCTTAATCATATTATGCATGTTCGATGGGTTAGCTTGGAGACATTCGTGGTTTTAGGTCCCGTGTTGAGGTCTGGGTCTATGCTAAGGTCGTGACAAATTTGGCATCAGAGAATCAGGTTAGGTTTATCCTAGGGTGTAAAAAAGCTACATTAAGTAGAGTCTTCTTCATGGATGTGAATACGCCTCACTTATGAGGAAGAGGCTATGAGACATTTTAGGAAAACTTTTCTTCTTTCATGATTCTATGTTATGCGATTAATGGAATCTCTCTTACTCTTTTGACTCGTGCTATAATCATTTATAGAAATATGCCTCCTAGCCGAGTCAACAGAAGAAGGAATGGAAATGACAATGGCCATGGGAATAGAAATGAAGATGGACATTAGATAGCCCCACCAGCTGGTCCTTTGCATGAGCAGGTGACTCATGCTGAGTTCAGGGCTACTTTCCAGATGTTGACACAGGCTATGACAGCCCAGGTTAACTAGCAGGTTGTGGCTCATATGAATATGAATGGAAATGCTGCGGTGGCTAGAGTATGAGACTTCTACCAGGATAAACCCGCTAGAGTTTCATGGTTTTAAGGTGGACAAGGATCCATAGAAGTTCATTGAAGAGATCAAAAAGATTACCCAGATTATGAGAGTTTTGAGAGAGGAGAGTGTGGATTTGGCCTCCTATTAGCTGAAGCGCATAGCTCATATTTAGTTCCGACAGTGGAAGGAGGGTCGTGAGTAGGCGCAGCTCCTATCAGTTGGGATGAGTTCGTTACGGCTTTCTTGGACAAGATCTTTCCCCGAGAGTTGAGGGAAGCAAAGGCAGGAGAGTTTGTTAATTTGAAGCAGAATAACATGTCTGTTCAGGAGTATACCTTGAAGTTCACCCAGCTGTCCAAGTATGCTCCTGAGATGGTTGCGGAGCTGAGGGCTCGCATGAACCAGTTCATGAATGGGGTCTCAAATTCACTGGTCAAGGAGTGCAGGACCGCTATGCTCATCAGCAATATGGATATTTCCTGATTAATGATTTATGCTCAACAGATAAAGGAGGAACAGATGAAGGAGAGGAGAGAGAGGCCAAGAGGGCTAGGACAGGGAGCTTTAGGTATTCTCAAAGAAGGTCCGGTGGTGGACATCACCCATAGTCCCATCAGGGGTCATCAGCCTCAGCTCCATCATCAGCCAGTGCCCCATCCATGACCAGAGGTGATTAGAGAGGTAGAGCATCAGGCTCTAGGGGTCAGAGCAGCATGTCAAAGGAGAGAACTTTCCCAGCTTGTAGGAAGAGTTGTAAGAACCGCCCAGAAGAGTGTTTGGTTGGCTCAGATATTTTCTTTGGGTGTGGGAAGCCTGAACACATGCATAGGGATTTTCCTTCAGCTAGAAAAGGTGACAGTAGGGGCCTTGCCCTAGCCACCACTTCAGTAGCTCTAGCAGCTCGCCCACCTCAATAGGGCGCATCTTCTAGTACAGGTGGCGGGCAGCGCCAAAATAGGTTCTATGCATTATCATCCCGTCAGGAGCAAGAGAGCTCACCTAATATGGTCATTGGTATGTTACGAATCTTCCATCTTGATGTTTATGCATTTCTAGACCCAGGGGCCACATTATCCTTTGTGACTCCTTATATTTCTATTAGTTTCAATATCAGTCCCGAAATACTCTCGAAATCCTTTTTAATCTATACTCCTATCAGTGATTCAGTTATAGCTCAATGGGTATACAGATATTGCCCTGTCACAATTCTTCAGAAGATTACCTCAGCCGACTTGGTAGAATTAGATGCGACTAATTTTGATTTCTTTGGTATGAATTGGTTGTATTCTTGCTTTGCTTTAGCTAATTGTAGAAACCAGTCAGTAGAGTTTTGATTCCCAAGTGAGCCAGATATAGAATGGAAGGGTAGTTCAGTAGTACCTGTAGGTCATTTTGTTTACTATTTTAAGGCCAGAAAGATGATCTCTCAAGGTTGTGTGTACCATCTAGTTCGGGTTAAGGATTCTACATCTGAGACCCCAACTCTTTAGCTAGTTCCTGTTGTATGTAAGTATCTGGAGGTGTTTCCAGATGATCTACCAGGATTCTCTCCAGAGCGGGCGATTGACTTTGATATTGACCTTCTCCCTGATACGTAGCCCATATCCATTCCTTCATACAGGATGGCTGCAGTAGATCTAAAGGAGTTGAAGGAGCAGTTGAAAGATCTTTTAGATAAGGGTTTCATTAGGCCTAGTAAGTCCCAATGGGGTGCTCCAGTCCTCTTTTTATGGAAGAAAGATGGTTGTCTCAAAATGTGTACTGACTATTGTCAGTTGAACGAAGTCACAATCATGAATAAGTATCCCCTCCCCAGGATTGATGACTTGTTTGACCAACTGCAAGGTGCCAAGTGTTTCTCAAAGATAGACCTCAGATCTGGCTATCACTAGCCCAGGGTTAGGGATAGTGACATTACGAAGACATCCTTCAGGACTCGGTATGGTCACTATGAATTTATTGTTATGTATTTTGGAATAACGAATACTCTTGCAGCTTTTATGGATTTGATGAATAGGGTGTTCAAGTAGTATTTAGACATGTTCATAATTTTCTTCATCGATTATATCCTCATATACTCTCAGAGTGAGGAGGAACATGCCACTCATTTGAGGATTGTGTTGCAGACTCTTAAGGACTGTCAGTTGTTTTCTAAGTTTAGCAAGTATGACTTTTAGCTGAAGTCAATTTCATTTTTGGGTCATGTGGTGTCTCATGAGGTTGTTTAGGTAGACTCTCAAAATATTAAGGCAGTGAAGAACTAGCCTAGACTTGTTAGCCCTATCAGGAGCTTCTTGGGCTTAACTGGCTACTATTGGAAGTTCGTAGAGGATTTTTCATCCATTGTTGCACCTTTGACTAAGTTGACCCAAAAGAAGGTAAAATTTTAGTGATCCGCTGAGTGTGAGAAGAGTTTTAAGGAGTTAAAGACTCGACTCACTTCAGCCCCAGTTTTGACCCTACCGAAGGGCATGCATGGCTTTGTGGTATATTATGATGCTTCTCGAATTGGCCTTGGGTGTGTGTTGATGTAGCATGCAAAGGTCATTTCTTAAGCTTCAAGATAGCTTAAGACTCATGAGAAGAATTACCCGATGTATGACCTTGAGTTAGCAGCGGTGGTGTTTGCTTTGAATATTTGGAGGCACTACTTGTATGGGGTGCATGTGGATATGTTCACGGATCATAAGAGCCTTCAGTATGTGTTTACTCAGAAGGATTTGAATTTGCGGAAAAGGAGATGGATTGAGCTTCTAAAGGACTATTACATGAGTTTCCTTTGTCATTTGGGAAAGTCCAATGTAGTGGTGGATTCTCTTAGTAGGTTGTCCATGGAAAGTGTGTCCCATGTCGAGGATGGGAGGAAAGAATTGGTGAAAGATGTCCATCAGCTTGCACGCTTGGGGGTTCGCCTTATTAAGTTAGCTAGTGGTGGTGTTATTATTCAGAATGGATCAGAATCTTCATTGGTGTTGGAGGTTAAAGCAAGTCAAGATGAGGACCCTATCTTAGTGAGGTTGAAGGAAGTTGTCTGGAATTAGAAAGTGGAGGTCTTCTTCCAAGAGGGAGATAATGTACTTTGATATCAAGGCCGTTTGTGCATTCCAAATGTGGATGACTTAAGAGAGATTATGTTGCGAGAGGCTCATAGCTCTTGATATTCTATCCACCCAGGTGCCACCAAGATATACCCTGATCTACGGGTAGTCTATTGGTAGAATGGCATGAAGAAGGACATTGCAGAATTTGTGGCTAAGTGTCTGAATTGCCAACAAGTGAAGGTTAAGCACCAGAGACCGGGAGGTATGATACAAGATATCAATATTCCTACTTGGAAGTGGAAAGAGATCAATATAGACTTTATTACAGGGTTGCCTCATACACGCTAACAACATGACTCTATATGGGTGATTGTGGACCAGATGAACAAGTTAGCACATTTCCTACCAGTTAAGACTACGATTCAGCTGAGAATTATGCTATACTTTATATTCGGGAGCTAGTTAGGTTGCATGGAGTTCCATCATCTATCATCTCAAATAGGGGTACTCAGTTTACCTTTTAGTTTTGGAGATTATTTCAAAAGGGTCTTGGTACTCAAGCGAAGCTTAGAAAAACCTTTCACCCACAAACAGATGGTCAGGCCGAGTGGACCATTCATACTCTTGAGGATATGTTGAGGGCTTGCGTAATTAATTTCAAAGGTAGTTGGGATGATCACTTCCCTCTCATTGAGTTTGCCTACAATAATAGTTACCATTCCAGCATTTAGATGGCACTGTTTGAGGCTCTTTATGGTCGGAGGTGCAGATCACCTATCAGATAATTTGAGGTAGGTGAGGCTACATT
Source organism: Datura stramonium (assembly GCA_018107945.1). Taxonomy (NCBI): domain Eukaryota; kingdom Viridiplantae; phylum Streptophyta; class Magnoliopsida; order Solanales; family Solanaceae; genus Datura; species Datura stramonium. The sequence continues at coordinate 176,040 of JACEIK010002746.1, read as the reverse complement.
GATAGGGCCATACTCAGTTCATGAGGCTATGAAGAAAGTTCAGCTTATCAGAGAGAGGCTGAAGACAGCCCAGAGTCATTATAAGTCTTATGCGGATGTTAGATGGAGAGAGCTTGACTTATGTTGATAATTGGGTGTTTCTAAAGGTATCTTCTATTAAAATAGTTATGAGGTTCGACAAGAAAGGTAAGCTTAGTCCATTATATGTTGGTCCTTATAGGATTCTGAGACGCATTGGCAATATGGCTTATGAGCTGGAGCTACCAATAGAGTTAGCTTTGGTACATCTAGTTTTCCATGTGTCCTTGCTGAAGAAGTGCCTTGGTGATCCAGGTCATGTTGTTCCAGTAGGGAGCATTGTGTGAAGGATAACCTTATGTATTAGGAGGTTCCTGTTGAGATCTTTGACCATCGGGCTCGCAAGTTAGGGAACACAAAGATAGCTTTGGTGAAGGTTTTGTGGAGAAATCAGCTAGTTGAGGAGCTACGTGGGAAGCCAAAGCAGATATGATGGCTAGATACCTACATCTTTTCCTTTATAGTTCCGTTCCAGCTTGATGTACTAGTTTCTTCCTCAATACTCGATTCAGTTGCATGTCAAGTTCATGTCTCTCAGTTCCTTTCATGTCTTAGCATGCATGTATGTTTCATGAATCCAGTTCTATCATGTGCCTTAGTTCGGAGTCATCTCTCTATCAGTATTCAGCCTGTAGCTTTGAGTTCAAGGAATTGATGCTCTTTCCCTTTCTTCTAGCTTAGTTAGTTTCCATTTGAGGATGAATGTTCCCAAGGGGGAGATATTGTAACACCTCACACCCCGAAAAGGCTTCTCGTAGCAAAAGATAATATTTTCAAACCTGATGCCTGGGTTACAGAAGAAGTGAAATCCCATCAAGAAAGTGATGACCATCACTTGGGTCGTTACCCCTTTGATGGCTGAGTTGACGGACGTCAATCAGGCAATGGTCCATGACTTGGACTGTCAAAGTCATGTTCCCCTGCTCTAAGGGTGACAGAAGACCTGATAGACCGTCAAGTGAGTGACGGCCCATTACTTAGACCATCACTTAAGCCAGATTCTTAGGCTTTGCTGATTAAGGGCGACAATGGAGACAACAGACCATCAAGTGAGTGATGCCCCGTCACTTTGGCCGTCAGATGTACAACGGGATAGATCGCAGTTCGCTTGTATATTTTTCCAGGGGTATTTTTGTAACTTTATAAGCTTTTAACTCCTAAGTGATTTCATTTTAAGCCTTTTCCAAGACTAATTAAGGTATTATACTTAGCCTAAGCCCTCATTCTCTTCAAATCATCATAAGTTTGGAATTTCTCTCTCAAGGAAAGGCTAGGGTTCTTCATCATCTTCTTCTCAATTTCTCTTGGGTTTTCAAATCAAGCTAAGGATTCATCAAGCCCAGGTATGTAAGCTCATGAACGGGAGATTTCTTCCTTCCTCATGCCCAATTTCAAATCAATTTCACGAATTCAAGTCTCCAATTATGTATTATGAAAATTCTAGACACAATTTTGATGAAATCTCATATGATTTTCTATGAATCCAATTCTCTTATGATTCAATCCGTGTTTTATGATTATGAATGCATGTTTTCTAGAAGAATATCTTATGAACTTATGTTTCCCAAGATATGATGATTTACTCAATAATATATGATTTCATGAATCTCAAGCTTATGTATCATGGTCGACTCAACAATATTGTTTTCGTGAATAGTTCACGTATGACAAGTATGACTATGATTTTCATGTTTTCTAACTAGGCCATGCAAAATCAAGTATGTTTCATGATTAGATTTATGAGCAATGTGAATGTTTTGAGAGTAGTATCTAGCACTGAGTGGGTCGTAGTTCAGCGTGTACAGGTCTCAAAATTATGTGCCACCGTAGGTATATGTTCATGTTTGAGGCCTCACTAGAGAGTGTTCCCTCGCCCGATAGGGCTCACGAGCAATAACACTACTTGATCATTCTTTTCCCTGGTAAGGCTTAGGAGGGCTCTGCCAACTTCAGAGAGATAGTTGAACATCATGTGCTCATTCATGATGGTGTCGGTTATGAGAGTCTCCCACTATTCCTTAATTTTCTATGCACGTTTACGTCCATTACTTATGCTCATATGACTTATGATATTTTGGCTCGATAATTTCTTATGAGATTTTACTTATGAAATTATACATGTCCGGCTTTATGAATCAATTTTTAGAACCTTGAGCCATTATACTCAGTTTATGATCAGAAACTCATGTTTGAGCTTGCTCTATACTCATGATTTTAGAATATAATTTTACTGTGATGTTTTACTTATCCTATATACTCAGTACATTCAAAGTACTAACTGCATACTTCTATGCTATATCGTATCATTATATAGGTTTGGGTGATCAGTCTTAACTCCGACATTAGCTCCACTCCTGCTTCAGTCTAGTCCAGCCCCATCTTGGGTGAGTCCTCATGATCCGAGGATGTCAGTTTTGACATATTTTCTTTCTTTTATGTCTTTCAGCTTTTGGATATTGGAAGAGCTAGTTGGGGGTGTTGTCCCATCAGCTCATATATGACTAGAAGCTTTTTACATAGTTATGTGTACATGTTCAGTGATTTTGGTTTGTAGCCCCATTTATGCTTTATTAGATTCTACACTTCCACTCATGTTATGATTTATAATTTATTTCCATTTAGTTATGCTCTTAATCATTTTATGCATATGTCATGGGTTAGCTTAGAGCCATTTGTGGTTGTAAGTCCCGTGTCGCGGTCCAGAGTCAATACTCGAGTTGTGACAAGGAATTAATGTCTGAACTAGAGATAAATAAGGGAAAAAAATTCTCGAAGAGGCTGGATGTCTAGCTAGTCAGGGCCTTAAAACACTTCAAGGGACTAAAATGATCCTGTCAACCCACTCTTCTTACTTTGTTTTACTTCTCTATTAGTACTTAAAAAATGGTGAGTCAGATCCTTCATTTTCTGAGCAAGTGCTTACATTCGGGAAATAGTCATATCTTTCTAGGTAGACATTCCCATACAGTCTTTGACCAGATAGGGTCCCAAACCTAATACAGTTGATGAACCCTATCCCTCATATTCCACACCATTTCTAGAGCACCAATCTAAGGCTATATTCACGAACACTCTTGTTGCCTTTCTCTAGATACAAAAACTAATCAACTTGGACTTGTTAAAGTTCCCATGGCAAGTACTGGTCCGTAAAGGTTGGAGAAGGGAGGGGGGTTAGGCTCAAAACTCACAGGACCTAGAGCTCTCAAAAGTATTTCCCCTAGATCTTTACACTAATTTCAACTACTAATTTTTAAATTGCCACCACTCGGGTTAACATCTGAAATGTTTTCTCAAAATATCGCCCCTTTGATATACCTGAAGGTGCTGGAGCATCAACAACTCTACCTCCTTCTGGCTCTATCAGAACTGGGACAATAGGAGGGGTTGAATCCCTTCCCACAAGCGCTTCAACTGGAATTGGAGGGGCTGTAATACATGAAGTAGGAAACTCGCTATGAGCCTCTAATCTATTTCTGTGATCAGCAGAAGGATGACTGGTACCCTTTCCAACATTAGTGCCAATAAATCTCGTAACTATATACCTCATCGAAGGCGAATTTTGAAATGTAAGTACAATTTTATATTTCAAACATCACTTACAACTTCACTCTATAGCACGATCTATTAATGAACAAAGTGAAACAATCCCTAAATGCCCTGTATCCACCTGGTTATAAGTATGGTGCACAACATACCCATAAGTAAAACTTTACTAGTCACAACTTATGGACTCCCTTAGATACAACTTCACTTTGATACCAAGTTTGTCATGCTCTAAAATAGGAGTAGGACGCAACTGGCACTCGATTCGGAATTAATTGAGAAGTCAGCTATATAGTGTCTTTAACTGTAACTGAGGCCAGTCAGGCGACCTGTCATAATCAACTAAGATAGATACTGGACCCACAAGGTCTCAGTAATATCAAACAAACAACTGAAATGCGACTACGCCAAAAATTGAACACTGTACACACTAACTCCACAAAGCCTCTAAAGAGAAAACTAAAACTGATGTTCAGAACAGGGCTTGGCCTATCCATAATAATAATTCAAAACTCACACTAAAATAACTGAACCCTAGATCCAGGAAGAAAGGTTCATACCAACACATCAGCTGATCTTACGAATCGCCACAGCAACTGGCAATCCTGTCTCTACCAGCACCTGCAGCCCGAACTCAGGCCCTAAAGCGAAGGGACGTCAGTATGAAGGAATATACTGATATATAAGGCTGCAACTATAAACATGATATATTAATCATATAATAACTGAGTCAATGCATAATCATATAAAGGATAGAGATAACTTGAAACTTTGTAAACTACAACTAATAACAACTTACTATAATAAGAGTGAACTCAAGATAACTCAGGAGTAGGAACAAACTCAACCTAACTCTGGTAACTGTAACTTGACTGGAGTCTACGCCAATCGATGTGTTGCGAATTTACAGTACTTTCGACGCTTAAAACTGAGAAAATAGCATGGACTTAGGTATGTCTATATGGATATGAGGTACTTTTACTTTGTTTTCAGGAAAAATAGATATTGGAGCAAAAATGTGTAAAAGATGCATAAAAGTGCAAAAAATTAGCCAAGTACAAATCTTAGTACGAGCTGTACCTTGATTGTACGAGTCGTACTGAGACTCATGGAAAAATTCAGAAGGCTGGAATAAGGTGAAGGAAAAGTATGAATCTCAGTACGAGTCGTACCAAGATACTACGAGCCATAACTGGAGTTGTGGAAATCATCAGGGAAAATTGCATAAGGAAGTCTCTTGGTATGGGTGGAACCTACGGATCGTAACAACCATTTACGACCCATACCATGAGCCATGAGGAGCTTCAGTGATTCTTAAAGACTTGACAAAACTCAAGATACAACAAGCAAGTACGAGTAGTAGGAGGAAGGTACAAGGCATACCACAACACTCATAGAAAATTTCAGAAGATGTCAAAGTTCTCAGGGCCAAGCCATGGATGAACTGTATGACTCGTAGGACCATGGTACGAGCCATTCCAGCTGCCATTACTTAGACAAATCTGTAGCAGCCAAGGGATGTACGAGAGATAGGTACGACCCGTACAATCCTGCTACGGGTCGTAGGATCAGTCGTGAGTCAAGCCGGTGCCAGATATGAAAAATTCCCTATTAGCTTAGGAAAAGATTTTTAATGTCTGTATAAATACCTTTTATGTTTTATTTTAGTAGAACATCTAGAGAAAAGGTAGTAGACGTGTGAAAAGTATTATTTGCAAGTTTTGGAGAGCAATTCTTAGGATCAACACTTGATTTTATCAATTGTTCTTGAGATTGGTCATTGATATTCAAAGCAGGTTTTCTTCCAATTATTATTGTAAGTATTTAATTATGTGTTTGTATATGAATGCTAAATATAATCTTACAATTATGAGAGGCTAAAACCTTCACAACTAGGGTTGTGGAAACCATGGTGGATTAATGAAATAGGGTTACACAAAAGTGATTCAAAACCAATGCTAAACGCTTTTATTGTATTCTCTTCATCTTTAAACGTTTCTTAACGGTGTACAACATTAGGAATTACCCAAATTCTTTACTTTCTTGAACCTAGAGAAGTAGAGATTAAAAAAAGAGAATTACAACAAAGGCTTGGTCTTTATGATCATTGTATTAGCTTGAGTTACGGTCGCAGGATAGTTAAATTTGGGACATATTGATAACGATTAGTTTGAAATCTCTCATGAAACCTGACCCGATGATTTAGTATAGTCATCCAATAGGGATGAACCAGTCATTTGGATGAACCAAGTTATCAGTTCTACAAGTAAGCATTGGGATTGATCACATGTGTATACCCGATGTAGTTATGAACCCATGGGGAATACTTACCCTAGTTATTAGAAAATCTTGATAACAACCACAATTACAATCTTGTTTTAATAATATTTTTTCTTTGAAACCCCCCAAATATGGATATAATTTACCAATAAGTTTAACTACCGTCATTAGTCTAGATCTCACCTTATTCCCTGTGGATTCGATCCCAACCTCTTTGTTAGGTTCTTTATTGACAACATCTGCTTCATACTTTTACAAAAAGTGTGAGTTTGAGTGTTATCAAATAGTGGCGTCGTTGCCGTAGAATACGACTAAGATTAGATTAATTACTTGCGTTTAACTTTTGGTTGTTCTTTCCTGAATTATGTTTTCTTTTTATTTTTGGATATCCACAGGTTGTCTCTTGGTGAATGCCAAGTACTTGTTGGAGTGGAAACCCCCTGATTCCTTTGGATCTCAAACTCAAAAGAACACTGTGAAGGATAGAGAACCAAGAGCAAAGAGATGCCCGTATTGCTGAAGAAGCTAGGCAAGCCGAGCTAGCTTGGCAAGCTGCACTTCAGGATGCGGAGGATGCTCGAGATGAGGTTGTCAATGCTGGTCGCCATGGAAGGGGCAGCATAGGCCAAATATATTCCCCTCAATTCTTCAATGAGGATGACCCAGACATTAATGAAGTCGGGTGAACCAGAGCTATTGTACCACAACCATTGCCTGCTGGGACAAAATTTAACATCACTAGAACCATGATCCAATTATTGAATATGAAGGGTGTTTAGTGGTCACGCAACTGGTGATGCCAACCTGCAATAATGAATTTTTTTGGAATATGCAACACATACAGGTTGCTCGGAGTCAGCCATGACACTATAAGGCTAAGACTCTTCCCTTCTCTCTGTCTGGGGAAGCCACTTTATAGTTATCGAGTTGCCCAATGACTCCATTACCATCTGGAGGGAGCTCAAGCAAGCTTTTCTAGAGAGATTCTTTCTGCCCTCCAACATGCTGCAGCTTAAGGATGAAATCTATAAATTCCGACAACTGAAGACTAAGCACTTCGTGAAACCTGGTTGAGGTATAAGAAGAAGTTGACCAAGTGCCCGAACCACAAAATTCCTAACAATAGCTTGTTGGAAATTTTTTACAGATCATTGAACAACAGTACTGTAATACCCCAGGGAGGCCTAAGAATAGACCGGAGAGTTTGGAAGTTAAAACTACAGAAAACTGGAAGAAACACCACAAAATGGATGACCCAACGGATCATGGGTCCAACCAACGGTCCGTTGGAGCCAGTCATGGTTTCAAGGGTTCGGATGGCAGTGATGTAACGAGCAAAGTGATGACTCGCTGCTTGAAACAATTAGTTGTTGTTTATACCCGTGGGAAGCATTGACCTAAGCAAGTTTGGGAAGTAACGGGTCATCCAACGACCCATCGTTAGTTACAATGACCCATTGTTTGAAGTTATCGCAGGGGGGAATAATTTTCTAGTGCATATAACGGATGGAGACCATGACTCGTTGGAGGCAACTACGAGTCGTGGTGAGGCTTGTGGTAAGGGAAGTTCATAAATTTCAAGAAGCTGACAACGGTCTATCCAACGACCCGTCGACTGAAACAATGACTCGTCCTGTCGAGTCGTGGGAAGAACCTGAAGCATGAAGTGAAGTAGTGGACTCAACGACTCGGTACCATGAGTGTGGTATCATGCAACAGCCCGTGGGATCGGTCGTTGGTCCGTCCAGACCAGTTTTTTAGGGAAGTTTTATTAAGGGCATTTTTGACTTTTCCATGCTTTGAGGCCCTAAACTACAGCGTTTTATGTATTTTTCTGAGTATGATAAGGTGGGTTAAGTCCCTAATGCATAATCATTCCCATGCAAGAGTTATTAGAGAGGTTTTAGGGAGATTCAAGGTCTTCTTCTCCAAGGTTTCCATCAATTTCTTGTGGGCATTCAAGGGAGAGTAAAATCAGTCTACCTCAGGTATGTAGGGTTTAGAATGGGTGATTTATTCCGCACCCATGCCCAAATGTCGAATCTAATCATGAATCCTCCTATTCAATTCCATGGGTTTTACCCAAATGCATGAAAATGTGATCTCTCTTTATGGGTTTGATTTAATTGAGTTTTAATTGTTGAATTATTAATGATGGGTAGGTTTTATATTATTTTCTTGAAAATTATGTTTCAAGATTTTAAATCTAAAATTCCCATTGATGAAAGTTCATGAAAGTTATGATTTATGATGAATATTCAATATTTTGAGTTGTTGATGATGGAAAAACATGATTTCAAGTTACCCATGTTTATGATAATATTTATGAAAGAATTGAGTATGTCAAAGTATTGGGAAATGCCCACATGTTGAAGAATTATTTACGATTTATGAAACGAATTACATGATTTATCGATTTATGATGTTGGCCAATAAAAAGGGCCTTTGATTCTTGGCTAAGCATGTTTTTAAAGGGGATCAATGATGATAAATGTTATATTTTAGCCAATGAATTTTTAATGCATGATGTAATTGATTAATGTATGAGCCTATATGCATGTTTTTTGGGGAGCTATGTCTAGCCCAGAGCAGCCCGGCATTCAAAGAACTACGCCAGTGTCTCATAACCACGTGCAACCGTGGATTCTAATGTTATATATTGTATTGATACCGATCCCCTCAAATGTGACATCACGCCTAATTCACGACCCTCGCCTGGCAAGCCGGGGTCAGCTATGCCCGCTTGAGTGATATAGTTGGGGCATAATGAAAGGTTCTACCATGATTGTGTCGGTTATGACGAGTTCTCTAATTGTTTCGCATGGTTTATGGATTATTATGTTTATGTTATTTCATCAAGTTATGTTTTGATAAAGTTTACTTGTGCTTATGATAATGAATGATTTATGAATGATTTGAAAGTCTTGAGCCTTATGTTTTCTTACGGAATTTATGATATAAGCATGATGTCCTTCTCCTATGATTATTTATGAGTTTTATTTCCTTTTAAATGTCCGTTTTACTTTCCTTGCATACTCAGTACATTCCACGTACTGACTGCATACTTTCTATGTTGTATCATTTCATGATATAGGGTCCGGATCTCAGGTTCATCCTCATCCTTAGTTCATCTCAGTTCTCTCTCTCAGCTATTGGTGAGTCCTCATGTTCCGAGGGCCATTTGACAGACTTTCAAGTTGTTTATGTTTCAGTATTTGTTGGTTTAGTTGGGGATATTGTCCTATCAACCCATCTTATCTAGTAGAGGCTTTCAGACATGATGTAGAACGCAACTTATGTATATGCCCAGTACTTTCGGTTATTACGCTATGATTACGTTTCCGCTATGATGATATGCTATGTATTCCTCTTACTTGATTAAGATTAGATGTATGCTTATGTCATGGGTGGACTTGGGGTCTCTCGGGGTCTCTTTTCCCGTGTCTACGATTCGGGTGCACGTTCGGGTCATGACAAACTTGGTATCAGAGTCGTAGGTTTGAAGTGTCCTAGGGTGTCTAAAAGCCGCGTTAAGTAGAGTCTTTTTCATGGGTGTGAAGCATGCCACACTTATGAAGAAGAGGCTACTAAACGTTTAGGAAATGATCCATTCTTTCATGATTCTACCTCGTGCCATGAGCTTAACTCTCTCCATTCCTCTAACTCGTTCTATACGCATATGTAGAAATATGTTTTCTCATAGCAAAGATGGAGGTCAGCTAGCACCACCAACTCTGATGGATTTCATGCAAGTTACTAATGCGGAGTTCGGAGCCGCTCTTAGATTGTTGATGCGAACTATGATCACCCAGCCTGGCCAGCGGGCTATCGCACCGATGAACCCTATCAGAGAAGCACCAACTATTGGGACTCGAGGACTCATGAAGGAGAGCCTACTGGAGGTTGGTAACTCGAGTGTGGTTGGGAAGTATAAAGGGGGCAAGAGGGAGAACAAGAGGCCCATGGCCGGTGACCTTGAGGGGTCCCAACAAGGGTCAAGAAGGGGGAGTCTCTCTCAAGTCCATAAGAAGTCTCAAGCCCAAGCTTGGGGATACTAGCCCCCGGTGAGGGAGATTACTTACCCAACTTGGGGGCGTTGCGGGAAGCACCACCGAGGAGAATGCTTGGAAGGTTCAGATGTTTGCTTTTATTTTGGCCAACTCAGTCATAAACACAAGGATTGCACTACAGCCAAGCGAGATGGTCGGAAGGGCCGTGCTCTGAATCCCTCAACATCAGTTCTAGCAAGTCGCCCACCTCCACAGCACATGGTGTCAAGAGCGAACGACCTCAGATGTATGTCTCAGGTACTTTATAAGCTTTTCCATTGACCCTACCATGATCTCTAGTTCCGAGAGCCTACTGTACAAGGTACGAGATTCCTGTATGCACCTTAGTATGAGATCTATTTTGTGGGAGGTAGGCAATGGCTAAGAATATGAAATATTCAGAGATAGCTTTGAAGGTGAATGAGCAGTCTGGAGCTAGTGATATTAGTGCAACTTTAACAAAGGGTCCTAGAGACTTAGAATGATAGATAAAATCTAAGAGAGAGATGGTAAGTGATGGGTCATGTCGAGTCTTAAGTTTTAGCAAAGAAGTTCTAGAGATGGTACTTAGGGATAGTCAACCCATTCTCATCTAGATATTTCTCTCGTATGTCGCTTGATGTTATGCTCAACCCATGCTTACATTCAGAACTCTAAGATGATGGGCAACCCCGTCAATCAGCGATTCCAACATTACTCCATGACTCCATAAATTCAGCTTCATGTCATGACCCTCGTTGCGTATGTGAGTTCATATCCCTTAGTACACTCAGCTTTATAAACTCAGTCCTTAAGATCTACCTTATCGGCTCATTAGAATCGTGTTATATTAGGTACATGCCCAGCTTGGATTCCTTGAATAATTCATGCTCATGGTTTCCTTACTCTAGGATCTATGGGTGTTCCCTTCGATGTAAATGATAGACAAGATATGTACATCTAGGATACCTCCCTACCCCTGCTATAGGCTCCAAGCATGTAGAAGTTCAGAAAGTGCAATGATTAGACAACCCACATGGTCATCTCGTGATTTTGACCTATTTCCTAGTTTTAACCTTTTTGTATCTGTATTTTGCTACTTATGACTTGCGGGGATGGATGACACAATTTCAAAGATGATCCAATGGAGATTGGACAAGATTCTAGATTTCTGGGAGGTTTGAAGTTTGAGAGGTTTGACCAAAGTCAATATTTCAGGTTAACGAGCTCGAATTTGGGTTCTGGAAGTTCTGTTAGTACCAGATGGTGATTTATGACTTAGTTGGGTAGTTGTGTGGGTCCTAAGGTGATTCCGGAGTAATTTGAACTTTCTGGTTTAGTCGGGAGCTTTAAGGAGGTTGAGTTTGACCATGGTCGACTTTCGATAAAACAACATGATATCAGTGGTTGATGATTCCAACAGGTCTGGAACGTGTTTTACGGCTGAATTGCATATTTGGGTTGTGTTCGGGGGATTCTGGATGAGCTTCGGGTGAATTTGAACGTTTTGAGTGTTTAGCATGATTCTAAGTACAAGGTGTAGCGTCATGGTTTAGAATGGATCAGGATTTTTCTTGATGACTAGGGGGAAAAGCTAGGCAAGGTGAGGAACCTATCTTAGTAAGGTCGAAGGTGGTCGTTCAGATCATAAGGTAGAGGTTGTTCCATAGGGGGAGATGGGGTACTTCAATAATAGGGTAGTTGGGATGATCATTGCCTTTTATTGAGTTTGCCGACAATAATAGTTACCATGCCAGCATTGGGATGGCTCCGTTTGAGGCTCTTTACGGGCAGAGATGAAGATCGCCCATCGGATGGCTCGAGGTCGGTGAGGAAGCAATGATAGGGATAAAATTCAGTTCATGAAGCTATGGAGGAGGTTCAGATAATAAGGGAAGGATTGAAAATAGATCCTGGTCACCAAAAGTATTATATAGATGTGAGAAGGAGGGATCTTTAGTTTGAGGTTGACAATTAGGTGTTTTGAAAGTATTCCCCATGAAGGGAGTGATGCTGTTTTGAAAGAAGGGAAAACTCAGCCCTCGTTCTGTTGGTCCCTACCGGGTAGTGGAATGGGTTGGTAAGGTGGCATATGAGTTGGAGTTGTCCTCAGATTTATCTTCCATACATCCTGCGTTTCATGTAACGCTTTTGAAGAAGTGTTTGGGAGATCCAGCTTTAGTTGTCCCAATGGACAGCATCGGTGTAAAAGAGAGTCTTAGCTACGAGGAAGTTCCAGTGGAAATATTTGACTGGTAGGTCGGGAGGCTAAAGATCAAGGAAGTGGCTTCAATTAAAGTATTATGGAGGAATCAGCATGTTGAAGGAGATACGTGGGAAGCCGAAGCGGATATGATAGCTAGATACCTACATTTGTTCTCTACCTGCTCAGTTCCGACATGGGGTATCAGTTCTACCCTATGACTCTATTTAGTTTCATGATTCTGTCCATGTGCGCAAGTTCAATTTATGTTATGATGAATATATGTGAGGTTTGAATTTGATGCAGCTATGTGGATCTTTTCGGAGGTAGTCATTCCATCAATTTTCGGGTTAAAATGATTAGTATTGAATATGGTTAATTGTATGTTTCTGTTGCTGCTTGTTTCCTACATTTAAGGACGAATGTTCCCAAGGGGAAGATATTGTAGTACATCGAGGAGTCCTAAGAATATAGCGGGGAGTTTGGAAGTTAAAACTGCAGAAAACTGGAAGAAACACCACAGAATGGACGACCCAACAGATCGTGGGTCCAACCAACGATCCGTTGGAGGCAGTCGTGGTTTGAAGGCTTCGGGTGGCAGTGGATGTAACGAGTGAAGTGATGACTCGTTTCTTGAAACAACGAGTCATTGTTTGTACCCGTGGGAAGCATTGACCTGAGCAAGTTTTGGAAGTAATGGGTCATCCAACGACCCATTGTTTGAATTCGTGGAAAGGGGAAATGAATTTCCAGTGCATATAACGGATGGAGACTACGACTCGTTGGAGGTAACCACGAGTCGTGGTGAGGCTCGTGGTAAGGGAAGTTCAGAATTTTCAAGGAGCTAACAATGGTCGATCCAACGACCCATCGACTTAAACAACGACTCGTCCTGTCGAGTCGTGGGAAAAATCTGAAGCATGAAGTGAAGCAGTGGACTCAACGACTCGGTACCACGAGTCGTGGCGTCATGCAACGGCCCGTGGGATCGGTCGTTGGTCCGTCCAGACCAATTTTTCAGGGAAGTTTTATTAATGGCATTTTTGACTTTTCCATGATTTGAGGCCCTAAACTACGGCGTTTTGTGTATCTTTCTGAGTATGATAAGGTGGGCTAAGTCCCTAATGCACACCCATTCCCATGAAAGAGTTTTTAGAGAGGTTTTAGGTAGATTTAAGGTCTTCATATCCAAGGTTTCCATCAATTTCTTGTGGGAATTCAAGGGAGAGTAAAAATCAGTCTACCTCAGGTATGTAGGGTTTAGAATGGGTGATTTCTTCCACATCCATGCCCAAATTTCGAATTTAATCATGAATCCTCCTATTCAATTCCATGGGGTTTTACCCAAATGCATGAAAATGTGATCTCTCTTTATGGGTTTGATTTAATTGAGTTTTAATTGTTGAATTATGAATGATGGGCAGGTTTTATATAATTTTCTTGAAAATTATGTTTCAAGCTTTTTAAATCTAAAATTCCCATTGATGAGAGTTCATGAAAGTTATGATTTATGATGAATATTTAATATTTTGAGTTGTTGATGATGGAAAAGAATGATTTCAAGTTACCATGTTTATGAGCATATTTTTGAAAGAATTGAGTATGTCAAAGTATTGGGCAATGCCCACATGTTGAAGAATGATTTACGATTTATGAAACGAATTACATGATTTATCGATTTATGATGTTGGCCGATAAAAAAGCCTTTGATTCTTGGTTACGAAATTTTTTAAAGGGGATCAATGATGATAAATGTTATATTTTAGCCATTGAATTTTTAATGCATGATGTTGTTGATTTATGTATGATCCTATATGCATATTTTTTTTGAAGCCGTGTCTAGCACTGAGCAGCCCAGCGTTCAAAGGACTACGTCGGTGTCTCATAACCACGTGCCACCGTGGGTTCTAATGTTATATATTATATTGATATCGATCCCCTCAAATGTGATATCACGCCTAATGCATGACCCTTGCCTGGCAAGCCGGGGTCGGCTCTGCCAACTTGAGTGAGATAGTTGGTGCATAATGAAAGGCTCTACCATGATAGTGTCGGTTATGAAGAGTTCTCCCAGTGTTTCGCATGTTATATGCATTATTATGTGTATGTTATTGGCTCAAGTTATGTTTTGATAAAGTTTACTTACGCTTATTATAGTGAATGATTTATGAATGATTTGAAAGTCTTGAGCCTTATGTTTTCTTATGAAATTTATGATATAAGCATGATGTCCTTCTCCTATGATTATTTATGAGTTTTATTTCCTGTTAAATGTCCATTTTACTTGCCTTGCATACTCGGTACATTCCACATACTGACCGCATACTTTCTGTGTTGTATCATTTCATGATACAGGGTCCGGATCTCAGGCTCATCCTCATCCTTACTTCATCATGATACAGGGTCCGGATCTCAGGCTCATCCTCATCCTTACTTCATCTCAATTCTCGCTCTCAGCTATTGGTGAGTCCTCATGTTCCGAGGGTCGTTTGTCAGACTTTCAAGTTATTTATGTTTCAATATTGGTCGGGTTAGTTGGGGATGTTGTCCATCAACCCATCTTATGTAGTAGAGGCTTTCAGACATGATGTAGAACTCAACTTATGTATATGCCTAGTACTTCCGGTCATTACTCTATGATTACGTTTCCGCTATGATGATATGCTAAGTATTCTACTTACTTGATTAAGATTAGATGCATTCTTATGCCATGGGTCGACTAGGGGTGTCTAGGGGTCCCTTGTCCCGTGTCTACGATCCGGATGCACGTCCGGGTCGTGACAAGTACTAAAGTTGTAGTAGAAATAGTGGCGGGAGGAACACTGATGAGACACACTTTGGAGTAAGCTACCACTATTCTAGACAGAGTGACAAAAATAAATAGAGCATGGCACACCCAGGAAGCGGAAGCGGCGGCTGGTACATATGTTGTTGGTTTGACTACAGACCAACGAAGGAAGGAGGAAGAACGTGACCAGGAATTGGCTCATATTGGCACATCATTAGACCTACTCACGAAGCATATCATGGGTGCTAGAGCCAGAAAAGTTAATGTAGTGGGGACACAGGGATAGGAGCCCGAGTCTTAACATTCAGATTCCGAAGAGGAGGCAAACTTCTTAGACAACAAGGTGGGAGTTTCCAAGACAACGACCAAGGGTCTAGACAAGACACTTGGCATCAAGGTTCTGGAAACCAAGGTCGAAACCAATACAGAGACAATTACAACTGAAATCGGTATACAGACAGAAGCCGAGGTCATAAGCGCAAGGGATAATGGAGAAGGAATAACGGTTACCGCAAAGACCGAGCAGGATTATACATGCCTCCGAATACACATGAGGGGGAGGCTGGACAGTCAAAGTTGGAGAGCATGATGGCTGAGATGCTCAAGAAGGTTAGATCCATAAATGATCGGCTGAAGGACATATGTGGGGACGTATCAAGCATGGGTCAGAGAGTTGAGTCACATGCTACGACTATCAAGCAGATTGAACAATAGCTAGGGCACCATCCATGAACCCTAGGAAAAAGGGTACACTACCTAGCAACATAGTCCAAAATATGAAGAATGATGGTCACTGTATGGTTGTGATGACTAGGAGTGGAAAGACCACAGTTGATCCCCCTCTGCCATTTGTAGTTGAGCTTCAAAGGAAGAAAGAAAGCATCACTGATGATGAGGAAGAGGTTGCTGAGAATGAGCATAATGAGGATGCTGAGTTGATTGAGGCTCCAGATGTTGAGAAGGGGCCTAATGTTAAACAAGGAGAGAAGCAAGGATCCACACATATTTACAAGACTATTCCACGACCACCACCATCGTTCCCTCAAAGAATGAAGAAGGCGGAGAATGATAAGTTTCAGAAATTCCTGTCAATGCTAAAATAAATATCTGTAAACATATCATTGGTCAAGGCATTAGAACAGATGCCGAGATATGCCAAGTTTATGAAGGACCTTGTTACGAAGAAAAGGTTCGTAAGCTATGAGCCTGTGGATACTATGCATCATTGTAGCGCTATAGCCTCACGGGTCCTTGCCCAAGAAAAGGAGGATCCAGGTGCCTTCACAATTCCATGTACAATTGGTGATGTTGAGTTCGCGAAGGCACTCTGCGACTTACAAGCAAGCATCGATCTGATGTCGTTAGCTATGTTTAAGCAGCTGGGCTTGGAAGCCCCAACATCGACTACTATACGATTGTCGATGACCGATCGAACTGTGAAGAAGCCTGTGGGGATCCTGTTTGATGTGCTTGTTAAAGTGATAGATTCATATTCCCAGCGGACTTCGTGATCCTTGATTGCAAGATTGATTTTGAGGTCCCCATCATTTTGGATGACCATTCCTTGCCATTGGGAGGGCTTTAGTAGATGTGGAGGCTGGCTAGTTAAAATTCAGACTCAATAAAGAAGAGGTCACCTTCAATGTCTATCGGTCAATGAAGCAACCAAAGGAGTATAGAGTGGTCTCAGCAATCGAGGATGAGTCTGAGTTCCTTGATGAAGTCTGAGTAGTCAAGAGACTTATGTTTTACCGTTATGTTAAATCAGGCGCTACATGGGAGGCAACCCATGGATGGTGAAGTCTGAGTAGCCACTGGTATGTTCCTTTCCTTCTGCTTTACATTCTATGCTTCGGGGATGAAGCATGCTTTTTAAAAGAGGAGGGGGTGTACTTGTATTTTTGGGATTTTATTGGATTCGTTTGAGGGTTTTTCTTGTCGTGTTTCTTTTTCCTTAGTCATGCTATCTAGTAGAACCGACATGTTTAGAATTTTATTTTTGTGTTTTTGTTTAATTAGAAAGTAGTTTAGGAGTACTTAGCCAATAAATTGCACTATTTGTGAAGTTTTAAAAAATTGACCCTGTTTAAAATATTTTGATGGTTAGCTATGTACTTGTTGATTACAAAGCATGATTTTTGTGGATCTTTATTTGTCATTTAGTGTATTAGCATGAGTAGTTCTTGTTAGCCATGTACAAACCGGACAAGTAGAATGAATGCAAGACATGTACTATGAGTGGGTGAGGTCTAATAGCTAGTTCAATACTGCATAGAGGATCTAGAACTTTCCCGGTTGGTCTTTACATAGGTTATAGGATGGTTGGTTAGGAAAGGATCATAGGCCATTTTTGTTCAACCCATTTTTATCTTAAATGACCCTACCAAAATACTATGATTCCCTTGATCCCGATTTTGAGCTTAAATGAACCATTTTTCTTTGATTAACCAATTAACCATACCCATCTTTATGATGAACCTATTTTGTCCCTAGTCCTTCCTTGGACATTATGAACCTCAACATAGGCAAAATGCCTAAATTGAGGGTGGTTATAGTAGGAGTGCATAAATCTTGGGGAGGTGAAAAAAGGAAGAGAAAAGAAAAAATGGTTAAAAATGAGGTGTGGTGTGACCAATCAAAAAGAAAAAAAAGAAAGAAAAATTGAAAAAGAAGATGCAAAAGAGAGATAAATGAAAATTTACGAAAACACGCCACACCCATATAAGTGCATAAAAATGGTGAAAAGGGAGGGAAAAAGTGGAAAAAGCAAAAAGGGTGAAAAAGTAAAAAATGGAGCCACATGTATGTAGTGCCAAGGAGGGGTTTAGTCACTAAAAAGATTTTATATCTACCATACTCAGCTCGAAGGCCTACATTATAAGCAAAATCAAGTCCTATAGTGATCTTAGCCTCACCAACTGACAAGCCGAAGGAGAGAAAATAAGGGCATGTTCCGACATGCAGTATTTGAAACTTCTTTGTGAGGATGAGAGTATTACTTGTTCAGTCTCATGTTTCATATTTTCCCTTCTCATAGTTTGTGTTTGATTCTTCCAATTGTCTGTGTGAAAAGCATTGGTGATGACTTGACTATCTGTTAATAGCTAGGTGACATATCTTGATCCCTGTTTATCATGGCTTGTAGTTGCTTGATGTGCATATGTTGATTTGGTTTATGGGAAAAAGGGTGAAAAGTTGTTTGAGTTTATGGTGCAAAAATTTTTATTGATTGTTGGCTATAGTATCCTAAGTTTATTTTCTAGTTAAGCGTGTTTTTAGTTTTTTCCTTTGTTTTCTTTGCCTGAGGACATGCAAAAGTCTTAAGATGAGGGTGTTGATGTGCTTAAATGCTTAAAACTGAGAAAATAACATTGACTTAGGTATGTTTATATGGATATGAGGTACTTTTACTTTGTTTTCAAGGAAAATAGGTGTAGGAGCAAAAATGTGTAAAAGATATATAAAAGTCCAGAAAATCAGCCAAGTACAAATCTCAGTACAAGCCATACCTTGATTCTATGAGTCGTACTGAGACTCATGGAAATACTCAGAAGGCTGGAAAAAGGTGAAGGAAAAGTACGACTCTCAGTACGAGCTGTACCAAGATGGTACGAGCCGTAACTAGAGTCGTGGAAATCTTCAGAGAAAATTACACAAGGCAATCTCTTGATTACACAAGGCAATCTATTGATACGGGTGGAACCCATGGATTGTAACAACAACTTAGGACCCATACCATGAGCCATGGGGAGCTTCAATGATTCTTAAATACTTGGCAGAACTCCAGATACAACAAGCAAGTACGAGTCTTAGGAGGAAGGTACAAGGTGTACCACAACACTCGTAGAAAACTTCAGAAGATGTCAAAGTTCTCAGGGCCAAGCCACGGATGGATTGTATGACTCGTAGGACCATGGTATGAGTCATACCAGCTACCTACACTTAGACAAATCTTTAGAATCCATGGGATGTACGAGAGGTAGGTACGACCCGTACAATCCTATTACGGGTCGTAGGATCAATCGTGAGTCAAGCCGGCGCCAGATATGGAAAATTCCCTGTTAGCTTAGGAAAAGATTTATAATGTCTGTATAAATACCTTTTATGTTTTATTTTAGTAGAACATCTAGAGAAAGGTAGTATACGTGTGAAAAGTATTATTTGTGAATTTTTATCAAGTTTTCGAGAGTAATTCTTAGGATCAACACTTGATTTTATCAATTGTTATTGAGATTGTGCATTGTTATTCAAAGTAGGTTTTCTTTCAATTATTATTGTAAGTATTTAATTAAGTGATTGTCTATGAATTATAAATATAATCTTACAATCATGAGAGGCTAAAACATCCACAACTAGGGTTGTGGGAACCATGGTGGATTAAAGAAATAGGATTGAACAAAAAGTGATTCAAAACCAATATTAAACGCTTGTATTGTATTTTCTTCATCTTTAAATGCTTTTTAACGTTATACAATGTTAGGACATGCCCAAATTCTTTACTTGCTTGAACCTAGAGAAGTAGAGATTAGGGAAAAAGAATTACAATAAAGTCTTGGTCTTTATGATCATTGTATTAACTTAAGTTGTGGTCACATGATAGTTAAATTTGGGAAATATTGATAATGGTTAGTTTGAAATCTCTCATGAGACCTAACCCGGTGATTGAGTATAGTCATCCAATAGGGACAAACCAGTCATTTGGATGAACCCTAGTTATCAGTTCTACAAGTACGCATTGGGATTGATCACATGTGTATACCCGAAGTAGTTATAAACCCATGGGGAGCACTTACCTTAGTTATTAGAAAATCTTGATAACAACCACAATTTACAATCTTGGTTTAATATTGTTTTTCTTTGAAACCATCCCTCCCCCCAATTTGGAGATAACTTACCAACAAGTTTAAGTACTGGTATTAGTCTAGAACTATCTTATTCCCTGTGGGTTCGACCCCAACCTCTTTGTTGAGTTCTTTATTGACAACATCCGCTTCATACTTTGCCAGGAAGTCTGAGTTTAAGCGTTATCACCAATGCAATCTGTGTAGTCACATAAATATCACATAACAACAAATATATGCACTAATGACCCCATGAGTGCATGCAATGCTTTGTCCACTGAAACATGCCATACCAATACAGTACAAAAGTCTCATATGTGGGGTAAACATCCTGTCGGAAAGAACATCGGAGGGTAGGTCAAATGGGTAATGTCCCATAGGAATAACATCATCGGAGGTTAGGTCATATGAATACATGTCCCTCCAGTATGACCACATCCGGGGGGGAGGGTTAAGTTGAATAGGTATATATCATGTCGGAAAAAGCATCAGAGGGTAGGTCATAGTCAAAACCATCACCATAAGTAACATAATGCAACTGTGCATTATTGTGATACAATAGTACAAAAGCACAACCTTTAACCCTGGTGACTCAATAATAACCCTCTTCTGGTAATCTATTAGAATAACTGAATACTGACTCAACTGAAAAGCCTTTAGCTCAACACATGACTAGCCATACCAGAGGGCTAAAGCTGTGCACCTATCTAGGACTTTCACACCAAGTATTTGATCTGAGTTCTCAACTTGACTAATTGTTCACAAATTATATTTCAATTTACTTAGACGTTGGGAACAAATATACGTGAGAAAGACTATTGTCTAGACTTAAAAAACTCAAATAATAACTCGATAAGAGCTGAACATAAAGGCATGTGACTAGAGTATAATATTGAAAGAGTTCAACTGTATGCTACAACATGAGAACTGTATACATTAAGGCTTTTCACTCAAGGAACCTATAAAGACTTGAGTTCTTAGTATGCAAACCTAAACACTTACTGAGTCGTTAGCAAGATTCTTGAATTATGAATACTTGAAAATTCTTATATTAGCACCATACGTTTCAGCATATCTTATGAACATGAAAACCTAGCCTAAGGATCTGATAGTTAGGGATCTTTAACTTGGAATCTCGCAACTAATTCTGTAGGTGTTGCCTTATTTGCAAATAGAGACTTATGGCCATAATTTAGACCACTGTGAAATAACCCACACACAACATTTGCAATTAACGGAGGAGTTTAGAATGCTTAGTGTCATTACAAATAGCTTAGAAACTTTTGGGATTAACCCTTTTAAGATTTGGAAGATCATTTAATACTTAGAATAATTTTTTAACATTTAGAGGTATAGCAGAGGTCTTCTCTTCAACTTATCTTAATATTTCATAGAATTCCAACTCTATTTCATTCATAGAAAGACATCACTTAATATTTGATAACGTCCAAAACAACTCTCCCATTAGGGCGGTGGCTACAGACGTCGCAAAACAAGTAGCTCAACTAACAGTTAGGGTTGAGTCCATAAGGATTGGATGTTAGATTCACCAAATGTCATAAATTAATTGACACAAGCATGCATCATGTCTAGACAATAAAATAAAATTTGGGGGAATAGGTTAAACAACTTCAAATGCAAAAACTAATTTAAACAAAGGGAGAAACGGTTGTTGATAGTAAGATGAGAGACTAGAGGTGTGGATAGGACATTGAATTAATAAGTATTAACTAAGAGACAATTAGTGCATGGATAGTCTTGATTTTGAACTACACTCTAAGTTTCTCAACCAAAAAAGTGTGTTTACCTTGGGTTTTCTTAAACCCCAAAGCCAATCTCAACTAAACATCCAAACAATGCTTGAGAAAGAGTTTAAACTATTTAGCTATAGCTCTTTAATGGAGTTTGAATTCTTGGGTATAGACTATTTCTAGCTCCAACTCATAGATCAAAACTCCAAATCCTCACTATTGAATTCCTACCGAATCTCACTTTCCTTTTTCAAGCAAAAGCAAGGTTAGAGAGCTCAATGATTATTTGCAACCATCAATTATTAAATTAAAACTTGTGAAACTCAATAGATCCCTGCTTTATACACAAATTTAATTAGTTAATACCCACTTAGATCTAAACACCTAGCATATACATACACCCCTATAAGGAAATTTAGCTACTCATGATTAAGAAAAAAAATTATACCAAGGGAAAGTATCTCAATTCTATTCATCATCAGCAAATAAAATCAATTCTTCGCTTTAGAGCTTTCAACAATGGTGTTTCTCCAAGAGAATGAAGAAGAAGATTAGAAAATTGTACTATCTCTGCAATATTCTCTCTAATGTACTCCATATTCAATATAATGTCTATTCTATAATCTTCTATACAATTGGGGTAAAAAGTCAGCATATATTCTATACATAGCTATCCAAAAATTCTCTTGGAAGCTTCTCAAAAATGTGTGTGCCTTTCTGGATGATTTTTCCCTTCAACAGTGACACGGGTCACTTGCTCTAGCATTTGCGTTTCACAGGTGCCATTGTGCGGCTCATAGATGACCTTTCAAGCCTAAGCGGTGCTCCTTCTACATCATATGTGGTATTATATGCAGTCTGTAGATATCAATCTGCAGCTCACATGTCTGATTCCAGTCAATCTCCAGATCTTCCTATGTGGCGCCTGTTAAACGCATATGCAAATTTGTGGCACGCAAGTCCTTGTTTGTCTTTTAGCAAATTGCTTTCAGTTCAGTTCCTTTATATTCTTAGTTTCAATCAAATGCCTTCACAAAAGAAGAGAAAAGGCATAAAACCTTTCTAAATTGTGTTAAAATAAAATAATAACTCATGCTTAAGAGCCAAATGAACTGGTAAATTACCAACTCATCAATATTCATTACCTCATTTTACCATCTAACATATTTATACAACTTTGTTTATAACTTCTTTACCTGATGTCTTGAAGACATAGGATCAATCTTGCTGACCACTTATTTTACTTAACTGGTTTTGCCGTCATGAATCTTATTATTTTATGTTAACATCTTTTATCTCTAGTTATCTTACTCAGCTTGACTTCCTTTTTCATTTACAATGGGTCACTCTATGTTCAAACCTTTACTCTCGTGTTAACGGTTTCATTAAATTTTATGTGTCATACTTTATTACTGATTAACAACTCTACCCCTTATGTCATATTCGAATTATACTAAACACCATTTGAGGTCCATTAATATCAAGTACATATAAGTGAGTGTGATTTATGTGGTATCTTAAAAAGTCTAGTAATCACTTTGTCTTCCCTTTATTATTAACACCTCAACTTCTACACTCTAGACTTAGCTTACTTACATTTATATAACTTTCATGGAGCATGGAGCATGTCTACTTAATTCCTTAGAGACTCTCAATAGGTTCCATTAGCATAAGAGTTCTGGTAAACTTACAACGGCATTCTAAATCCAATTTTTTCCACCTTAGTATGTAACTTGAACGTAAGTATAAACGTATATATATTATTAGTTTTGTATAACCTTCTAACCTTAAGAACTGTGTATAACCTGCTCAAAAAGTTGGTTTTCATAGCCATATCAATAAATTGCACAATCAAGTTCTACTTTTCAAGTTCAATGTATCGGTTGGTTTGGAAACTTGTTAACTAGCTGGTTAGCTAAAGGGAGAGGAATCGAGGAATCTCCTCTTAGCCTTATGTAACTTAAAACATGTGTATAAGAGGGTGGATGACTATCGTAAGGCATTTCCATTTTGTTATCCTTATTTAGCTTAAAACCATTTTTCTAGCGTTAAGTTCGTCCGTGCGTTGTCATCATGTTCTTTTTACCGATTTCACTTAGCAACCAGAATTTTGAAAACATTTGATACCACATTTATGACATAATATAAAGAAATAACTCATAGTGCCTACGCTCAGGGGACTCTAGACTCGATTTGCAACTACAACAATAATTGTAAATAAATTGCCTTTCACTTTACATTCATTCACTTCCAACACTTTCAACTCTTCAAACTTGCTATTTACTATTTTGATACTTTGGGAAAAATCATATATGCCTCAGTAAAATTTCAAAAATGTAGGGACATTGGCCCTTTTAGCAACAAGATTTTGTGCTTGAAAAATTATAATAGGTACAACTTAACATACTTCGCGTTGTCGCGTTCTTTTGTCCAATTTCTCCCTCTTGCTAGAAACTCCGACACCTTCAACTTCCTTGCTTACATCTCATGGAATGAGGACTGATTTATGTCAAGCTTTCAATCACAATTCATATCCCAAAAACATACAATAAAATAGCCACATCACAAGACAATTTTCAGCAATTCTACATACCTTAAGCGTCTTAAACTTGAGAGAATTCAAGAGAATTTCGCTTACTTTCTTTTGGTTTTTAACTTCCACAAAGGTGAGGTGTATTCCTTTCAGCTTTTGGCTAAATTCCAGAACTTATATGTCTGTAAGAACCTCCCAAAACTGGGCAGCAACCTCACTCAACTATCATATAAAACACATCAATCTTCACTTTATTTTCTTACTTTAGCTTACGAATTTGAGCGGATAAAATATGTAGAAACACTTACCTTCCTCTTATGTTTAAATCCTATCAATATGGAGTTTTTTTATCTTTCTACTACTCCGTGAAAGCAGCAACCATGATGCCAAAATGCAGCAAAAACACACACAAGCAACACATATGTTCCTACTTTACCTTCCAACTTAGCTTGTAAATTCATGAGAATTTAAAAAGTAGAAATACTTACCTTATTTTGTGCTCAACTTTCACTAAGATAGAGGTACAACTTCACCTACCCATTGCCCAAAAGGGAATCCAAAAATGCAGAAACTTCATGGTTAGAAGCTCACAAATACGTCCCTCTCTCTCTTTTACAATCAATTGGCCAACTTTGATTGTGATTTGGTGAAGCTTTGCCTCTTAATTCCTCTTGGTTCTTTGGATGTAAATAGAGAATATTTGCAGGGAGAAAAAGCAGCTCACATTTTGAAAAGTTAGGGAATAATTCAACAAGTACATAATAGGATAAGTACTAACTTGAGGCAGTGGACTAAGGGACAGGGCACACTGGCCATCGCGGAGATCCAGCTCCATGACACGCTGGCCAATACACCAACCACTTCTCCGTGACAAGTTTCCCTTGTTCTTCGAGCCATTACCTTTCCTTGTGACTCATTCTTCAATTCATCTATGCATTCAACGCTTGACATCTCCTATCATGTACACCTTTTACACTTCACTTTTCTTGGTGTAAACATGCAACAACCTTGACCATGTAACGCTGATGTACTTATGACACTTTACGGTGTGTAACGATTCCTTATATAGATAATACATTGGGGTCACGTCCCAATGCACCAAATTAATAATATAATGATGATTAAGGTAAAATAATATCTTACTATGAAATTCGTCCCACTAATTTGCTCCATTCTCTAAAGAAATTGTGGGAGTGATAGATCAAAAGTCTGAAAGAATACTAAATTATTATCAGGGTCATATGAATGAATTTGGGCATGGTAAGAGATGAAATAATAATTGTGATCATGATGGTAATTGTAAATAAGAGAGCATTAAGGGTTCTGAGAAATAATCTTTCAAAAGGTGAAGGTAAGATATGTCATCAATATAGTATGAAAGGGTATTAATCATGTGACTGTTGTTTGTCCAAATATTTTGTCAAAAATTATCAATCCTCCATTAAAAGAAAGAAAAATAAAGTAAGATCACATTTGACCTTCTCAAAATGGTATTGTGGTGGGACCATATGAATAATTATGATAAATTATATGACAAAATAACAAGCTTATACTGAAAAGTCATGAGGCATGTCCATATGATTATAATTCATTCTAGAAGTGAATGTGGCCATATGAAATAAAATTTATAAACTCAGGCATGCTCATGATTGAATAAATACCATAATTCACCTCTAAAGGAGGTTTGAGAGAAATAAAGAGAATCAATATCATTATGTGGTCATATGAATATGTCATTGTGTTGCGTACCTATCGTATACCAAAAAAATATTTTGTCAGGCCATAGAAATAATAATAAAATGGAAAAAGTCAAGCAAGATAAGGATTTTATTTATAGTGATTTTGGACATGACTATAACGATAACGACATTCTTTGTAAAATAAATATTTCTCATGTAAATGGATGGTCACCTAAATGAATATGAAAGACTACTCTTTTTCATGTGACCTATACTACAACAATGTTAGTGTAGTTGAATCACACGCCATAAAAAATAAGAAGTTTACAGGTCCTAATGATTTTATTATTTAAAATAACTGGTTGGGCCATCCCGATACTAATATGATGCGAAAAATAATTGAGAATTCACATGGATATATATTGAAGAACCTAAAGATTCTTCAATTTAAGGAGTTCTCTTATGTTGCATGTTCCCAAGGAAAATTGATTATTAGACCATCAACAATAAAAGTTGTGATTTAATCCCCTGCATTTCTGAAATGTATACATGGTGATGTATGTGAGTTCATTCATCCTTAATGTGGACCATTCAAATATCATATGATTTTGATAGATGCATTTATAAGATGGTGACATGTATGCTTATTATCAACTCGTAATATGGCATTTGTGAGGTTGTTGGCCCAAATAAAAAGATTAGGAACACAATTTTCAGATTATGCAATTAACACAATTCGTCTTGATAATGCCGGTGAGTTTACATATCGGATTTTTAATGATTATTAATCTTGGGCATAATTGCATGCCCAATTTCTATTTTAGAACTTAGTTTAGTCGTGTTTGTCAATTTAATTAATTCAATTCTCATGTGATTTTGTATAATTTCATGCATAAACTAACCAATGTGATTAGCTCTTTGTTTTGTAGGTGAATAATGTGGGGAGGGGCTAGTTATGATGATATATGGAAAAAATGAAGATCGGAAGAAGTTTGGAGGAAGATGGCAT
>JACEIK010002746.1:78620-91217 GCA_018107945.1 Datura stramonium | reverse complement strand
CAATGGAGTTGTAGACACTTGAGTAGGGGTATATAGATTGAGATGTGCTTGCCAGTACTTATGGGGGCCTGAATGAGTTATTCTGTGCTGATTGTACCTCCCGGCTTATGGAGGCTAGGTAGGGTTCTTGTATGAATTCTTGTCTGCTAGCTGTAGTGTATAAATGTGTAAGTATGTAGTTTTTGATTTTGTACATGTAGTGTCGGTTAGATGCAGATTACGAATCAGCAAGCGTACTGGTTAATCTTTCGGCTCTTCTTTTTATTTACTTCTAGTCCTATTCAGCTTATCTATTGCCTTACATATTCGGTACATATTTTACTGACGCCCTTCCTGGGGTGCTGCATTACTTGCCTGCAGGTACAAATATACAAGGATCAGGTCCCTCGTAGTTCCAGTCAGTCGTACAGAACCGTCAGCTCCCTTCTTCCGGGGCTGGTGTGATAGAGGTTTATTCCTTTTATTTGTACAGTATGGGTAGGTCGGGGCCCTGTCCCGACCATCTTATTACTCCTAGAGGCTTGAAGATTGTGTTACTTCCCTGTGGTTAGATGATATCGACCGTGTGGGGCCCATATGTGCTTTAGATGATGTGTGTTGTCCGTGTGGGGCCTTGTTTAGCTGTTCATTGGCGGCCTTGTCGGCCCGCATAGAACTCCCTATAATTTTTTCTGTCTTTGGTTAGCTATTTATTTTTACAGGTGGCTATAGGCCTTGTCGATCGGGGGTTGTATTTACAGTCGCTTATAGCCCGTTGTTGTCTTGATTCTGGAGATAGAATCAACCCTGCACCAGAGGTGTCTAGGCTCAGTCAGCTCAGCAGTTCAGATCCTAGTAGGGCACCAGGTGCCAGTCATGCCTCCCAAGGTGGGGCGTGACACCCACGAGTCGTGGAGTGACTCATAAAGTGGAGGAAAGAGTGGCAGGAACTCGTGATTCAGGGGTGACGATGAGAGAAGCAATGACTTATGGTCAGGGCAACGAGTCGTTAGGTTGGTCGTGGGGAAAGGTTGGCTTGGATGCTAAATTTTTGGCAGTGTTCCCAACGACAGAGTCACCACGAGTCATTCGGTACACCACGATTCATGGTGTCCCTCGTGGTGACAGGTAGAGTTATGGTTTCTAGTACTGGCAATGGGAGCAAACGATGCGTCATTTTCATGATGACTCATCCAGTTCTTCGCTGGGACTGGCAGTGTGATTTTTTTTGAAAATTTATTAAGGGTTTTTCCATAATTTCTATGTTCTTAAGACCTAAAATATGACATTTTAAGCTCATTTAGGATTCTTTTATGAGGGTTTAACTCATTCTAAGCCAATCCCTCTCCATGCATGCAAGACTAGAAGGTTCCTAAGGGTGATCAAGTCTAGAATTCATAATTCTCATCCAATTCCTTTGGACATCCAAGATGGTTGTTAAATCAGACGTGCCCAGGTATGTGGGGTTATGAATGATAGTATTCCTTCCCATGCCCAAATTCCCTTCTAGTTCATATAATTCTAAGTTGATGAATCTATGGGGTCTTGACCCAACTTGTGAAATTCTCTAAGCATCTATCATAGGTAAATTCTATGCATGTTTCTAATATTGAATTAAGATTCATGGGCATGTTTTATAATGATTTCAATTACAAATTATGATTTCAAAATTTTACAATTAAAATGCCCAATTATGGAAGTTCATGAAAGGTTGAGATTATGATCTATGTTTTCAAGTATGATGAGAAGTATATGATGAAGTATGATTTCGAATTACCCATGTTTATATTCATGATTTTTACTACCTCAAAGCATGTACAAGTTTGGTCAAGCCCATATGATCAAGTACGTTTCATGATTTACTTCAATTTCATGATATTAGTTTACCATATGGTTTTGGAGTCTAGACTCCCACTTTTTGGCTTGTGGTATGATTTGAGCCAAGGCGCCTCATGATATGTTTTCAGAACATGCATGTATGATTATGATTCAGCTTCGTCAAAAGACAATGGTTCAGCTTTGTTGAAAAATGATGGAGAGCATATGCATGTTTTTGAGAGTAGTGTCTAGCACCGAGTAGGTTAAAGGTTCAGTCAACCCTGTGCCTCAAAAATACGTGCCAACGGGGGCCTTCAACTTGATATCGATATCATGGTAGTGCTCTTAGCCTTGACAAGGCTTTGAACGGCTCTGCCCACTTGAGTGTAATAGTTGGGATCATGTAAGTTCTATCGTAGTAATATTGATTATATGACGAGTCTTCCATTGGTCATCATGATTTTCAGTTATGCATGATCATCAGTTATGATAATATATTTTTAGCAAGTTTGACCCAATGTTCAGTTTTACTTATGATTATCAGTTTCAGCTTTGGGTTGTTTGAATCAGTTGTGATATTCGGTTTCATGTTTAAATCATGTTTTTAGATAATAGCATGCAAGTCTTACTCTTAGAATCCTATCTTGATTATGTTTTATGATATTCATGATTTTAGTTTTTCTTACTTAGCGATTTTACTTACCTTGCATACTCAGTACATTTCAAGTACTGACTGCATACTCTATGTTGTATTATTTCATGATACAGGATTGGACATTCAGGTTCAACCTCGCCGCTAGCCAAATTCTCAGAGTTAGCATTTCTCAGCCTATTGGTGAGTCATCATCCTTCGAGGACCTTCTTATCAGCTTGTTATCAGTACTTTTAGTTTTAGCTTGTTAGTGAGTCAGTTGGGATCTTGTCCCATCAACTCGTCAAGTTATAGAGGGTTATCAGACATAACATGTATTAGCTTCAGATTGGTATTATGTTTTCCGTTGTTCAGATGTTATTAAATTTTCAAAATTCCGCTATTTTAAATTGTTAGATTTCTATTGTTCTTATGTTGAGATTTAGTTGTTATGTCCATGCCATGGGTCAACTTGGATCCTCTCGGGGTTCTTTGTCCTGCGTCTCGATCCAGGCCTATGTTCGTGTCGTGACATGCATAAAAATCAATATGATCAATGTGTAAAATAGTTTATGCAATAAAATTGTGAATCAAAATAATCTCTAAAAAATATATGTAAAAATGCATAACTTTAACTTGGGCCAGAGTTTCTCATAACCGATAACCATCATAAATGAGCTCATGATGATCCAACGCCTTGCCTACTTTGGGGAGAGCCATCCAAAGCCTTACCAGGGAAGAGGATGAATCTTAAAATGTGGATCCATAACTAAATTCCTTACTAGGGACTTATCTGAGGAGTCACCTGAATCAACGGCATGATCCTAACCTACGTTGGCTACGTAGTTTTGGCGCTTATGAGTTATCTGAACTCTTCACCCAACTCAATATTAAATAATTCTCCCAAAACATATGCTCATTATTTATGCCTATCGAGGCAAGTGACAATATCTTTATAAAGCACTTTAGCTATAAATATAATAGATGTATAAAACTCTTGTTGAGCCTTGGCTCAAAATCTCTTTACTTTACTCATGAGCCTTGGCTCAAAATTTTGCTTGAGAACTTGTGAGTTTCTATGCTCAAAATGTTTGATTTTCAAAATATGACTTTGATTTAGTTCTTAAAAACTATGCTTTCTTTCTGAAAATCTCTTCATGAGATCTCTTCTTAAAAATCTGCTCACTTTATAAAAATAATGTCATTATCTCAAATAACTATGTTTTCAAAATCATGACTTTCATGCACTAGGGTTCATGGGATAAGACATGAACCAACCATCAATAATTAATAATTCAAGAGAATGTCATCAATAACATCAAGATAATGAATATAAAAAAACAAGGAGATATAATTCAATAGAATAACTCAACAAATGAACAATTCAATAGATAGAGAAGAAGACAATTCAAGAATTTGGGTAAAAACCTTAGCTTTAGTCTCAATGAGTTCTTGCATAGATGTAGCGCATAAGGATGAATAGAAATCCTTACTTAGGTTAGCTTTATATACCTGGAAAGATGAATTTAAACTCAAGCTTGAAGAATCCTAGGTTGAAGAAGATGACTTCCTAGCTTTCTTGATGACTTGAGAGCTTATGATCTTTAATCTTATATTGTAATGAAAGGGAATACGAGTTTAGACTAATTAAACCCTTAAAAAAACTCCTTATAAATTCTAAAATATTTTGGTTTAAGTAATTAAAATATAGAAAATTACTAAAATACCCTTAGAAACTCGATTGGAAATTTGACTCATCCAATGCCATGAGTCGTACCACGACTTATGGTGACCCCTCATGGTCATAGAGTCTGGTTGAACATTTTCTGTATCTCCTCACGACCCAAAGTGATGAGTCGTTGTCAATGATCACGACTCGTGGTCTCTACTCATGACGTCTAGAATAATTTTACACCTTCTTTGAATCTCACATAACGGATCCATAGTACAAGCCATACCACCGTACCACAAGTTGTCCCTTGACTCATGGTACCTAGAAACCTGAGACATCTGCTGCTCACTATCGGTCATGTCATGATCCTCAGTTACTCACCACGAGTCGTGATGTGACTTGTATTATGGCCTTTTATTCAGTTTCGTTGCTTTTCTACTTCATATCTAGGATCTAATCTTAGGAACTTTGGAAGGTTATTACATCACATTATTATTCATTAACCAACAACCCCATAGATATTAAAGTCAAATTTGCTCAACATGATTACTAGCGAATCTATAACCCTGGAATTTCATCTCCTACTATGTTAAAATCCTAACATTTAAACACTCAATCTTGATACTTTACAGACTAGTTCATTCATTTTATTTTCTACAGTAGATTATAGTAACAAAATAAGCTTGTGGTGAAAATACTTATATAATTGATTAGTAGTAGCTGAATTTGATAAACCATAAAACAAGTCCTTATGGGTATAATATCCGACTTTTGAGATATTATGTTACTTCGCAACCACGTATACTTGTGTATGCGCTTAAGAGAAACAACCATCCTTAAACAGTAACTCACTTTTGGGACCTCTAACTTGTGGTCACCATGTACGGTCTGTAGCAGGATTTTATGGTCATACTTTATTTTCAGAATAAGAATCATAGGATTTGAAGTTCATCTCCCCATCTAAAATAACATACCGATCGTATGTCCATTTTATGATTCGTAAGTTCTATTTTCTAGACCATAACTGCAAGGGTTGGAAATAGGTTTCACGTATAGACTGTAAGTCCAAATTATGGCTCGTAAGTGGCTTTTACAACACAAGATCAGAATTTGGTCTATGCCTTTCAATTTTGTTCCTTTTAATTTCTTCGCACTCCAACACTCGTGTAATGACTTAATACCTTAAGATAAATTCGTAGCTCACATGAATGATCATATCCTCATGGTTTTGATTGGGCTATTCATATTTCATAGGTCAAACTTTAGTGCAAAAGTATGAGGTGTTATACTCAGGCTAAAGACTGCATTCTTAGCTTCATTCATATCAGTGACTCTTGTTAGTTTGTTGTCTCATCTATAATACAAGGGTTAATATAATCCAAAATATTAAAATAATTACAAGTATGAAAAATATTAAAGAGCTTTCCAAAGTGATGAATTATAGCCTTGGCTATCTTTTCATTCCCTTGAACCCTTTTATTTTGTGATTTTTTATTTTGTGTAATTAAAGTCTTTTCCTTTCTCTAATAACACAATGAAAGTATTCAGTGTTTGAGTCTCATTCCTCAAACTATCTAACATGAGTCTTCTACTCAAAATCCTATCTTGAAGATCCATCCATTTAACACATTCAGCTTGTCCTTTATTTAATTATCCTACTGAGGCCACTGGTATTGATAAGATCAGACTTCCAGATCTTGCATTTTGATTTCCCACCCATTCACATGATTAAAGAGATTGCCAACCATATCCCTAGACCAAAATCTGAGTTTCTTGCTAAGAATTTTGAATTTTTATTATAATATCCATTAAGCATTACAAATGATGTTGATGCTCCAATTACCTCTACCATTTCATAAGTGAAAGTTGTTCAACATATAAATCCAATAAATTAAATTATTCAACCCCTAAGAACTATCATAATATTTAATTAGGAGAGGTTTATGGTCATACCATGCTCTAGGAAGATCTCTGACGATGTTGATTTGAAAGAAGGTAGACCAATCATCATTAATCAAAACTCTGTTAAGTCTCTTTCTTGGTATTCTGTTGTTGCACCAAGTGCATTTAAGGGAAATAAATCCCAAATTTAAAACCTTACAAGCATCCATACAACTGCTAAAGTCAAAGCTCTTGGACATTCTATGTGATCTCCCATCAAGTTTTTCATCAGGATCAAGTATGACATTAAAATTACCACTGATGCATCATGGACCCTGAATAAGACGATGTAGTCTTTTCAAATCACCCCACAGATTCTTTCTTTCAACTTATGTACACTTAGCTTACATTGCAGTAATAAGCATGTCCTTTCTAGTGTTGGAGTTGTGCATTTTGATAGTGATTTGTTTATCAGTATTATAAATCATAGAGGTATTGTAATTGCCAGCCAGAATAACCACATTTGATCATTCAGGATAGAGAGATTATGTTGAAATCCAAAGTACTTTATGTATTTCTCAACCTTGCTCACATTTAAGAATAGTCTAAGAATGACAACAAAATTAACTTTGTGAATTCTGATAAGATTATTAAGCAAGTAATTGGCTTTTTGGTCCTTTCTCCTTTAAAATTCCAAAGTATATAAATTATCATGGAAATTAGATAGAAATCCTTATTTTTTCCTTTCTTTTAACAATATTGGAGTTGTTTTCTTTCTTATTCAAGTTTCTTCTCTTTGTCGTAAAAGAGAATTTTGAAGTGTCTTCAATATCCTGCTAATGTTGTATTTATTCTTTATGAACAACCACAATAACATTGTTAGAAGATGTCACCTCATATTTAAAATTTGTATTTTTCCTACTTTGCTTGTTTATGTACTATTTTTGAGTATTTTGAAGGTTAAGATCAACTACCAAGTCTAGACCTGACATATTTATAATCACTGATGAAATACTTTCAGACTTGTCCAAGATATTATCCGTATGTGTTTGCAAATCCTGGCTCTGGTTAGAGCTATTACTGTCTGATGGGTGATCTTGTCTTTGCAGGAACTTCACATAGTATTATTTTTCATGTTATCTGATTCTTTATCATACTTTGTATCCTCCCATTGGAATGATTCATTCTAATTCATTTCTTCTTTGTTTAAATCATTTTGGTCATATTCTTTATGATCATTTTGATTTATAATAGTATTGAATGTAGCCTCATAATTTTTGTTATTAAGCATATATTTAGTGAAAAATAATGTTCCTATACTTTCCAACCTGTTAGACAAAATTGGGATTAAGAAAAGTTTTAGATTTTTTTTGGGAGCTTCTTTATTTTGGCCTTCCTTTTCTTAGTGTTGGTCCTATTAATGATACTAGTCCCTACTTCCTCATTTGTTTAGTCTTTCTTGATATCCTGATATTTTTAGCCTCTATATCCCTTAGAATCTTATCAGCTTCAGTAGTTAACAGATTAGTATTATCACCATTTTCCCTCTCCATATTTTGTCCATCCCTCTTTTCACTAGAGTTCTTACCAACATTATCCCTATCGATAGTTCGTTCATCAATTTTCTGTTGTTCAGCAATCTTTTTCCTTTCTAAAAATCTATAATTAGTCATCATATAACCAAGTTATTTTTACAATGTTTATAGTATTTGGGGATCCTTTTATATTCTTGTTTTTGCATAAATTTAGTTTGAGGAGAATTATCATAAATTAAACCAACATATACTGAAACAACTTGAGGCTTGAGTAAGTCTATTTCCACTTTAACTTTGTCCATACTTTCCCCAGTTCTACCTCTAGTTGCTAAATCCATATCCATAGGAATACTCACAGAACTAACAATTTGCTTGATCTACTATCAGGTATGTGTGTGTGTATATATATATATATATGTGTGTGTGTGTGTGAAGGAATTTTATGGAGAAGAACCTATATCGGAGAAATTGGCAAGTCTTCTTCTAGTTAAATTCTAGTGTCCATTTTTTAGAGACACATTTGTAGCCGCTCGATTTCTATAACCTTCTTGAACAGATGGCATTTGTGAAATCAAAAAACACATTGAAGTTACAATAAACCCCAATTTTTATTGATCCTTTAATGGTGATTAATTTCTTAAATTTTGAGCGAATTATGTCAATTTTGGGTCTAGGTTTAAGGAATCTACCGATAATCATGAGCCTATACTCAGCAACCATGATTATGTAGTAGTCATAGGCTTTAAACATCATGTCTAGAATACCATTATGTGTGGTATGTTTAGCTTTGATCGAATCCTTGAGTTGTCGAGCATCCAGGATAGTTGATTTTGGAGATGAACTGATTGTGGTAGCATAAGAGTTTTTAACTACAATTATTTTAGTAGATAGGCTCGCCCCCTTGAGAGGAGCCCATTTGCAATCCATAAATGCATTATCGGCAACTTCTAGTGGTTCCATTGAAATAGAGTGTGTGTTCTACTCTTGAAAGCGAGGTATCCATTGAGAAAAAATTAGAGAGAGAAAAAATTCATTTCTGATAGTGATCAAAGGATTGAGTTTTCATTAATAGATTTAACCTCTTAAAATGTACCTAGCTAAAAATGAAAGAAAAGAATGGGTTATTGAATTTTGACATGTCAAAGATAAGTAACAACAATAATATACCCAATATAATCATACAAGTGGGATTTGGGGAGGTTGGTCATATGTATGCAAATCTTACCCCTGCCTGTAGATATATTATATCCAATAGACCATCTATTCAAGTAAAGTATTTTAAAGTAGGTAAGAGAAGGGAATGCAACAATGAAGAAGTCGTGATGGGAGTAACTTGAAATAAAAGAAGTAACAGGTAATAATAAAATCAAAGAATAAGGTAATATGAGAGTAGTAATAAAACTATTGATAAGAAAAACTATACAACACTCGACTATTTGCTAACCTTCTATCCCCATCCTAGACCTTCATATCCTCCCATCTTGAGTCATGTCCTTAGTAAGTTGTGAGTATTTCATGTAGTGTCTAATAACCTCTTCCCAGTACTTCTTCTGTCAACCTCTACCTTTTCTCAAACCCACTATGGACAACTTCTCATACCTTCTCACTAGGTCATCTGAACATCTCCTCTTTACATGCTCAAACTATCTCAGTCTCACTTTTCTAATCTTATCCTCCATAGAGGATACTCCTACCTTATACTGATTTTCTTCATTCCTAATCCTATCATTGCTAGTATGCCCATAAATACATCCCAACATCCTCAGTTTCACTACTTTCATCTTCTAAATGTGTGAGTTCTTAACCGACCAACATTCTACTTTATACAATATAGTTGGTATAACAATCATTTTATAAAACTTACCTTTAAATCTTGGTGGCACATTTTTATGACCCAAGACATCAGATTCGAGCCTTAATTTCATACACCCCACTCCAATATGATATGTAACATCATTGTCAATCTCCCAATTTCCTTGAATTTTTACTTAAGATACTTGAAACCTCCTTTCTTAGAGATGACTTATGTATTGATCTTCACTTTTAAATATGTTTTTAAGTCACTTCATTAAACTTGCACTTCAAGTACTATGTCTTATTCATGCTCAACCTAAATCCTTTAGACTCTAAGGTTTTTCTCTAAACCTTCGGCTTATCATTAACACTACCACGTGTCTCATCAATCAATACTATGTCATCTACAAACAACATACACCATAGCACTTCTCCTTAGATATGATGTATCATTGCATTCATCATCAAGGCAAATAGAAATTGGCTAAGAGTTGATCCCTGGTGCAACCTCATCTCAATTGAGAAGTGTTCTGAGTCTCCTCCCCCTATTCTTACCCAAGTTTTGGATCCATTGTGCATGTTCTTAATCTCCCTAATATATGATAATATGTACACCTCTAGCCTCCAAACATCTTAGAGATTTCATCATATGTTTTTTCTAGGTCAATAAATACATATACATGTCTCTCTTTCTCACACTGTATTGCTCCACTAATCTCCTTACGAGATAACTGGCTTTTGTAGTTGATCACCCCAACATGAATCTAAATTAATTTTTGATAATAGATACACCCTCATCTCCATCACCCTCTCCCAAACTTTCACAGTATGGATTAGCAATTTGATACCCCTATAGTTGTTACAAGTCTGAATATTACCCTTTTCTTGTATATTGGGATCATTGTAATCTACCTCCATTCTTTGGAAATTTTTATCATCCTAAAATTGACCTTAAACAACCCAGTTAGACACTTCATACCTGTCTTGCTTGCATTCTTTTAAAATTTCACTAGAATCTCATCTGGACAGGTCTCCCCACCCCTTCTTATCTTACAAATCTCTTCCTTAACCTCCTGAAATTTATGCATCCATAATACCCAAATTCTCACCAACTTTGAGATTTTTCTAAACCACCCAACGCAATATCTCTATCCCCCTCGTCATTCAAAATTTTATGAAAGTATGTCTTTCATCTTCGTCTAATGTGTGCCTCATACACCAATAATTTTTCTTCCCCATCCTTGATGCACTTGACTTGGCCTAGGTTTCCCAGCTTTCTCTCTCTCGCCGAGATGAGTCTATACAACTTTGTATCCTTGCTCTAGGCCTGTAGTTCTTTGAACAAATGTTCAAAGTTGTCGTTTTGGCCGTTTTAACTGCTAACTTCACTTTCTTTTTCACTGCCTTATGCCTATACCTATTCATCATTTTTTCTCTTTGTCTTTTCTTTCCATCCTTGTAAGCAGTCTTCTTGGCTTCTCCTTTCCCTTAGATCATTCCATTATACCACTAGTCCCATCGATGTCTATCATCATTACCCCTTGAAACCCCTAGCACCTCTCAAGCTACTACCCTAATGCAATTATTTGTCCTATCCCATATATTATTTGCATCCCACTACTCCCTAGAGCCCCCAGTGGCATCAAGTTCTCCCCTATCTTGTCATACCCTAAGTGTAGACGAGGTAGACAAGAATCCGATGACATTCAATAGACAAATGAATCCCAATAAGGGATATAATAAGTGAATATAGAACAAGTGTACAATTGGTAAAGTTTTACATATACAAATAAAGCCCAACTGGCCAACTGATACAAGTGACAAGTGAGACAATACATGGAATACTATAGTATCTAACAAGCCCCTATTAAACACAGAATATGTACAACTGTCATATGGTCAAGACAGGTTCTGTAGTTAGTAGAGACTTCTTAGACATTATGGTATTGTATATATAAAGGTATTTGTCTCACTTGTCACTTGTATCAATTAGCTAGTTGGCCTTCATTTGTATATGTATAATTTTATCAGTTGCATAACTTATTATATCCCTTGTTGGGATTTTGTATATTGAATGTCATCATGTTCTTTTTCGCCTCGTCCAGGATTGGGGCATGACAATCTTCGTATCAGAACACTAGGTTCATGTATCTTAAGGAATATATGAAACTGTGTCTAGCAGATTCCTACTTATGAATGTGTTGCGCACCACATTTATAATTAGGGGGCTATATAGACATTTAGGAAAAATTACCTTTCTTTCATATCATAGGTCGTGCAATAGAGCTATGTTTCAAGAGGTCATTCACAATCGTATGTTGCTCCATTTCTATCATAGATGTCTCATATCCAAGGAAGAAGAAGAGGTAAAGTTATTCTCTGTCAATATGGTCCTTTTAAGATAAGACCAACAAATATGGAACATGGTTGTTTTTGAACCAAGAGAATAAAGAAGGATTGATTAGCCCAATCAATTGCGAGGTAAATTTTCTTATGGTGAGTTTCACTCGAGCAGCTATTACATTAGTTAGAGGACATGTGATCACAATGATAAGAAAGACCATGAACGATTAAATGCAATTTTCCCATAAGAGGATACCAGCAGGCCGACAAGACTCAAATATTTTACTGGATGTCGTTCGGGGCAGGTTAAATTTAACAATTGGTTTTTTAATAGATGTGCAATTGTTTGCCCTAGATATACAGTTATTTATGTGATTTTCTTCTGTTTATCAAGTTCAAGGTTAGGCGTTGATTGTTCTTATGAGAAGTATATATGTACCCTAGTATTACCCATGCTTATGATTAAAGAAAGTAAGTGAACGACTAGAAAATAGGGTCAAACAATGTTATGGGGCTAGATCTAAGTAATGATTAGTAGGTTTCTCAGAATGGAATTAGAAGATATAAAGCTAGTAGTTGTGACAAAAATTGTATTTTTGATATATGAAGCAGGTGAGAACAACATTTGAATGGCATTGGCCAAGTATGCTCCAAAAGTAAAGTCCCCAGTTAAGGGGAATTGAGTAAAGTCCCCTAGAAGTGAGAACACGACTAATAAGAGCCCTAGAAGATTTTAAGAGAGATGACTACAAAGTTATAAAGGTTATACAACCATAAGATTGTGACATCATCATGAGAAGTGTTTTGATTGTTTTAACGAGATTACTGAAGTATGATTTGATTCCTTCAGTCAGATAGATGTAGGTGAATGAGTTAAAGTTAACGGCCCGAAGGGCTTAATTTAAGAACATGAACGGTGACATAAAAAATTTATCAAATTATAT
>JACEIK010002746.1:16557-33536 GCA_018107945.1 Datura stramonium | reverse complement strand
CATTTATTTGCTCACTTAAATAAATCCCCCATTTAATGAGTACGGCCGGGAACCACATTTGTGGACCTCGAAAGGTGCCTAACACCTTCCTTTCGAGCTAATTAAAGCCCTTACCCGACTCTGGTTACCTAGGTAATAAAGCTTAGGTTAAAACGGTGCCCTAACGCACCTTAAATTCGTTAGGTGGCAGCTCTCTTCTTTTAAACCCTTAAGAGTTGTCAATGTTGGGTCCCGCTTTTCCGCGAGGGAAAAATGGGGCGCGACAAGGAGCATCCACGTCCTTAGGAGGAGTTGGAGGCATAGTAATAGGTGTAGGAGAAGGAAGCTCAGAATCATAGAACTCTATTACAAGGAATAAAGGAGAACAATCAGAGACAACATTTCTGAAAGGGAAAGCAAGTTCATAGAAGACAACATCCCTCCTAACAAAGAATAGTTTGTTGGTGAGATCATAGAGAATATAACCCTTCTAAGAAGAAGAGTAGCCCAAATGAAAAATTGGTATAACTCTGCGAGAAAACTTGTCAGTTTTCTTGTCATTTGTAGCATAGCAGAGACTACCAAAAACTTTAAGTGAAGTAAGGAGGAAATTCTATGAAACAACATCTCAAAGGGTGACTTCCCTTAGCGACACAGTGAGCAATCTGTTAAGTATATAAATAATTGTGGAAGCACATTCACTCCAAAAACTTGGAAGCACATTCACTCCAAAAACTTAAGGGTACATATGCTTGAAATCTTAGGGCTCTTGCCATTTCAAATATATCTATGTCTCCTCTCAACTACTCTATTTTGATGAAAAATGTAAGCACATGAACTTTGATAAAGGACACCCACTTCCATCAATAAGTCATGAACTTGCTTATTTAGGAACTCAGATCCATTATCAGTTCTGAGACTTTTTGATACAACAAGCAAACTAAGTTTTCATAAGAACATATAAATTTTTTGAAACTACAATGAAATCTACCTTAGTGTTCAAAAAAAAATCCAAGTATATCCGGAATAGTCATCCACTAGAGTCATGAAATATCTCTTTTCATGGTGTAATACTACTCTATAGGGACCCCATACATCAGCATGGATAAGATCAAAATCATGAGCAGAGTAAGAAGAGCTCAAAGGGAAGGGTGACCTTATTTGTTTAGTAAGAGGAAAAACAATACATATATGATCCTTAAAAGATGAACATGGTAGATTACCTATTTTCTTTAGAATTGATAGAGGAGCATGTCCTAGTTCCTATGCTAGATAAAACTATCACTGCAGGAATTATTTGCAATAAAATTGCACTTATTTTCCACAATATGGGAATTATTATTCATAAAAGAATTAGCATGCAAAACAACAGCAGCTGACAGAGAGTTCTTTGTGATACCAGTCTTCAGAATGTATAGCCCGTGATTCTCCTTATCAATCCCTGTCACCTTTCTAGTGAAAAGTTCCTGAAAAAAAAATCAAGGAAGAATGCAACAAGACATTGCAATTCTTTAGTGATATGTGAGACAAACAATAAATTGAAATTGAAGTCTGGGATGTGCAACATATTTTGCACTGATTTATCCTGGAAAACAAATGCTACACCTGTATGGCTAATAGACACTTGTCCTCCATTAGGTAAGTTAACTTTGTTATTTTGCATATCTAACAACTTCTTCCATATACTTTGTAGATCCAGATTATGAACCATATGGTTAAATGCATCTTTGTCCACAATCTAGTCATGATTTACTAGCTTAGACATATAAGCAACAACATTAGCTGTTGCACCAACAGTTGTTGAATTCGTTATATGATCCTTTTCTTTTCCTTTGATCAGCATTTGTAGAATCTGAATGTATTAGTCTTGAGTGAAAACATGAACAAACATATTATAAAATGAGTTTGATCTATAACTGTTCTATGTTCTCCTTGAGACATTAAGGCCCAAATATTCTAGGACTAATTGATGTTTGCTTAGTATGAAAATCATAATATGGACCCCGCCATGTGAAATTTGGACGCGTCACGAATAAGTAATATTTTGAATTTGAATTTTCATCCTTTCAAGTTCTATCATCATTGCGCCATGTTTGGTTTGCAGCTGAATTCAGAGCAAGCATTATGGTTGCACCTCCATACACCAAAACCAAAATAATTACATGAAAAATAGGGAGAAAAGTTTGGACAATGAATGACTTCCCCACCTAAAAGTACACTAGCAAAGCTCCTTCTATGTAAAAAATTAAAAAGAGGGATCAAACTTGAAGATCTCTATGGACGACTACTGGTTTTATGAGGAAATTATTTAATTAGTTAACTCAAATTTTGACATTAGTCGGTAGTCATACAATATATAAAGTTAAACCGTTTTTGAAAGACCCAAATATAAGTGAAATCCTGTTTGTTATGTGACCTTTATAAGAAAGAAAATATTATGTTTATTGATTGAAATGAGATGGTAAAAAGCAACGTGGGAGTTGAAATAAAATTAGAGGCACTGGGATTTGAACAGCTAGCGATGACGCAAATGTAGATGAAGAGGACAAAACCAAAATATGTATAGCTTGACCATGTCGTGCATTAATTAATTAATATGCCCGTTACGTACTCTTCCCTTTTGTTACATACACTCCCACTCCGTTGTAGCTATCTAATTATGCTTTTATTTTGTTACCAAAACTCTACCCAATAAAAAAGCAGCCTTTGTTGTTTCTTGCTTCTTCATATCTGAATGTACTGCTACTACTACTTTTCTCAATCATCTATCTCCTTCCCTTCTAGCATTTTGTAATTTACCAATCTTTTTCAACTCCTCCTGTGCTATACATAATCAATCGCTTAAAAGAAAATTTTGCATTTCTGTTTTAACGGCATGCTAAATCCAAAATTAAATTCCTTTCTTCTTGTTAGAAGACTACCGTTGGGGCCTCATTATTTTCAAAATCCCCAAAATTCTCTCTCACTCTTTGTTTTATTTATACCTACACCAGACAAATACAATCCACTTCTTTTTCACATATAAAAAACTCTCCCAACTTCTATTTCTGCACTTTTCCAACGTAACTTAAACAATCGTGAGTTCTCTTTCTTAAAGTGTAGATGTTTGGTGCTTCTTATTGATAACCTTGGTGTTAGCTATCTTACCCATTACTTGTTTAGAAATCTCCTGTGGATCTTGAAGAATGCTGTTTTGCTTCTCATTTTTAAATATGTGCCCATGAAACTAATAATTCTCTGCTTTTACATAATACGGTTTCATGCCTTTGACATCCCAAAATTTTGGTTTTGCTGATGTTCTATTTTTTGCCTTAGGAATGCAATTATAGGTGTTGCTTAACAAGGCCCCCGTTGTAAATGGCAAAAAAA
Source organism: Datura stramonium (assembly GCA_018107945.1). Classification (NCBI taxonomy): domain Eukaryota; kingdom Viridiplantae; phylum Streptophyta; class Magnoliopsida; order Solanales; family Solanaceae; genus Datura; species Datura stramonium. The sequence goes on along the minus strand of JACEIK010002746.1, from coordinate 30,188 downwards.
GAGGGTGCTTTTGAGATGTTGGTAGAACACTTTTTAGCATAGAATTCCATCTCTTTCTTTGAATAAAGGAGGAACCAATTCAACTTTTGCTTTTACTTTATTTTGAATCTTTCTTTTTCTTTTTCTTTTTTTTTGGTTTTTGTTTTTGCTTTCTAGGGATCACTTTAAGCTGTGGGGATCACTTCTTTTTTTGCCCTTTTGACACTCTTTAGCATTACACTTCCTTAGTGTAGTATACTTTCTTCATTTAAAATTCATAATTATATTTCGATAAAGAAGCTGTCCAACACAACATAATCTCCAATGAATAATGCACAAAATTTGTTGTTGTACTTGCTCTGCTAGCTGGATAACTGCACCTACCAGTATTCTTTACTTTCCCACATTGAAAAGGTCATGAATGATATCTGAGTCTTTAAGATTTGCTTAAATAATGCAGCTTCAACTTTTTGAGTGAAGCTACATTTGTTTTACATATATAATATCAAATCTTCATTATCTTGTACTAATAATTTATCTTTACATGCCTAAATCTTGTGATTCTGATAGCTTTTTATTTGTGGGCATCTGTTTTAGGACTATTCGGAGTCCATTTGTTGATGCCAATGCATCTTTCCTCCAATTATACACATAAAATACTTGGTGAAGTTTGAAATTTCCTAAAGAATGTTGAATCAATTATGTCCAAGGGTAAAATTCTAGAGCTTTAACTTAACAAAAAAATAAAAATCTAGAGCTTTATTCCTGTCCTCTGAGATTGAGATTTTAAAGTCCATATTTTCATGAGTTTTCAGGAACTGAAAAAGATCCCACCACCCATTTCTCTCTTTATTTTTTCAGGAAGGTGGGGAGATGGGAATTTATGCTTCACTCTTTCTCTCTCTACTGCTTTATTCAATTGAAGAAGTTTGTATAAAATCCGTGTTTAGCAAAGAAAATTTTACCAAGTAGTATTTAGTTTTCAAGTTCTATGCTCTTGCTTTATAGTGAACAGCTTATAGATTTTTCTTTAAAAGTAATTGGCCTTGCTTTTTAGTGGGATACAATAGAAAAGAATGACTTTATTGCCAAAAGGACTTTAGACCAAAGTATGCAATAAATCCTCTCTCCACTCACTTTGAAAATCTGTCTTCAGTAGTTCAATCGGTATCTGTCATGATTCTTGCCTCCTGGATTGATCCATTTTCAATATGAAGAGGTAGTAAACCAAATGAAGTTTCCTTTCCATTGAACAGCACAGCCCTCAGATCCCTTTCATGTATATCATATAGGTAAGTCCCATGTGAGAATTCAAATATTATCTACACAGCCAGCTTATTTGTGTCACATATATTTAGAACTAAACATCAGTGAGGCATAATCTTGGTTTTGTTCTTTCTTCCACCATAACCAATGAATTTCCTTTTCTGGCGTTCTGAGATAGAGCTTTTCCATTCTCATTACTTTAGCTGATAGTACTTCTGGTTTATATGGTTTTCTTGCATCGTGCTAAAGCTTTTGCATTGTATAATGTCAATGGTTCTTCCAGTTCTTGTAGCAATCTGATTTATTTCCCTTTCACAGTGGCTAATGAGCTGCTTCCTCCAAGAGGAACCAGCTAATTTTGTTTAATGCTCTTCGAAAGTGGTCAAGGAGAAAGGCAAGAAGTGAAAGAGTGCTGCAACTAGGATCCTGCTTTTGCATTTTTGCCAGCCAGATCAGTAAAAACATAATGAAGCTCCAGCCTTTACTAACAGCTACTGCTTTTCTTATTCCTCTGCTATCAATATTTCTTCAAGCTGTAGCTGATCTTGATTCCGATAGACAGGCTCTACTCGACTTTGCAGACTCTGTCCCTCATATCCGAAAACTGAACTGGAATTCAGCTCTCCCTATTTGCAAATCTTGGGCTGGTATAACTTGTAACAAAGATGGAACAAGAGTCATTGCAATCCATCTCCCTGCTGTAGGACTTTTTGGTCCTATCCCAGCCAATAGTATAGGCAAGCTAGATGCTCTTAAAGTCCTTAGTCTAAGAGCCAATTATCTCAATGGAAGTGTTCCTTCTGATCTCCTTTCAATCCCTTCTCTCCAATCTGTCTACCTTCAGCATAATAACTTCTCTGGTGATATTCCTGTTTCTTTATCTCCTCGTCTTGGTGTACTAGATCTCTCCTTTAACTCTTTTACTGGAGAAATTCCCCCCACAGTCAAGGACTTGACGCGATTATCGGTGTTGAACCTACAGTTCAATTCATTGACAGGAGAAATCCCCAGCCTTGACACCCTCAGGTTAAATAACCTGAATTTGAGTTACAATATGCTAAATGGCTCCGTTCCATACTCCCTCCAGAAGTTTCCACTTTCATCATTCGAAGGAAACTCTCATTTATGTGGGACACCTCTAACTAGCTGTTCCTTGAGTCCATCACCTTCTCCAGCAGCTGATGGCTCTGCAATCCCTGAAAAACAGAAGGCTGTCCACTCTAAAAAACTAAGTACTGGAATAATCGTTGCCATTGCAGTTGTGGCTTCTTCGGTAATGTTTCTCCTAGTTTTAGTAATCTCCTTCTGCTGCTTGAAAAAGAAAGTAAGTCATAACACTAGCATAATTAAAGAGAAAGTGGCTAATGGGGGAAGGAGTGAGAAACCTGAGGACTTTGGGAGCGGGGTGCCAGATGCTGAGAAAAACAAGTTGGTGTTTTTTGAAGGTTGCTCTTATAGCTTCAATCTGGAGGATCTTCTTAGAGCTTCTGCTGAGGTTCTTGGTAAAGGGAGCTATGGAACAGCTTACAAAGCTGTGTTGGACGAGGCAACAATTGTGGTGGTGAAACGGCTGAGAGAAGTAGGGGTTGCTAAAAAAGAGTTTGAACAGCATATGGAGATTATTGGAAGGGCTGGAAGGCACCCTAATATCGTCCCACTCCGTGCATATTATTATTCCAAGGATGAGAAACTTCTTGTTAATGAATACATGCCTGCTGGTAGCTTGTCAGCAGCCTTGCACGGTATAACTGCTAACCTCTGATTTTTGTTGAACATTATAAATTGCTGTGGTCATCAGTAATAATTCATATTTTAGGCTTTATATTTTTACTCAATCTTGATAATGAATGACAGGTAATAGAGGTATTGGAAGAACTCCACTAGATTGGGATACAAGATTGAAGATATCTCTGGGAGCAGCAAAAGGAATTGCCCACATCCACGCTGAAGGTGGTGTGAAATTTACTCATGGAAACATCAAGTCCTCCAATGTACTCCTCGCAAGGGACCTAGATGGATGCATTTCTGATTTTGGCTTAACACCTCTCATGAACTACATATCATACAAATACAGATGTGCTGGTTACCGCGCTCCAGAAGTTATTGAAACGCGGAAAGGGACACAAAAGTCGGATGTTTACAGCTTCGGAGTGCTGCTCCTTGAGATGCTGACAGGCAAATCCCCTCTCCCATTATCAGGGCAGGATGAGGTCGTTGATTTGCCTAGGTGGGTAAGGTCGGTTGTTAGAGAGGAATGGACTGCTGAAGTTTTCGACGTAGAGCTGTTGAAGTACCAGAATATTGAAGAAGAGATGGTGCAGATGCTTCAGATTGGACTCGCTTGTGTAGCAAAGGTGCCTGATATGAGACCTGCTATGGGAGAAGTGGTTAGAATGATTGAAGAAATTCGACAACCAGAAGGGGAGACGAGACCTTCGTCGGAGGACAGCAGGTCCAAGGACTCTAATGCACAAACCCCTGAATGAACAATGCAGTTTTTAGTAATTCAGCTTTCAATTTAAAAATGCAATTTATCTCCATTGCCACCATTTGCATGTTCTTGGACATATTAGTGTTTTTTTCAAAATCTTGATGCTATTGTGCTATTCTGGCCTCTGTAGAAACTTATCAGCTCAACATAAATGAGAACCTTTGTTTTTCTATTTTTTGAATCTTCCCAGAAAAATAAGACCAAATAAAAAAAAGGGGGGTTAAAGATGTACTTGAAAAAGCAATAATTCACCAACCAACTCTTCTGATCCTTCAGGTACAACTTTGGACAGATACTACTCATTTGTGATGAAAATATATGCCCATTGTCTTTGATACTACAGAGTTGGTAGTATTGCTAAGAGGATTATCCTCCCCAAAATAATTTTCTTTTTAAAAAGAACAAAAATAATTTAACTTCTTAGGAGTATAAAAGCAGTTGACATATAAAGGGCAAAAAGGGAGGTTCATGTACACCTAAACTATCATTGCTCTAAAGAATAATTTTGGCTTGAATTTTCTAGCAAAATAATCTCCTATCATTCTTCTTCACATTATCTTCATCATTACTACTTATTATAGCTAGAAATAAGATTTACAATAAATTGATTGGGGTGATTGGCGAGAGAAGGAGAGAGAGAGAGAGGCGGGAGAGGGGGAGGGAGGGAGAGAGAGAAAGGGGGAGAGGGGTAGAGAAACGAAAAAAAGGAGGCAACGAGAGAGAGATAAAAAAAAAAAGGGAAGATTAGGGAGAAACGTGAGAGATAATGGGGAAAAATAGTAGGAATAACATTGATGGGAGAAGATATAGGAAATTGATTTGTTAAGAGAGGAAGGAAAATATATAGATACAGAAAATGTTTAAGCCTTTGGGAGAAGAAAATACTAACCAAATTTTTTTTATATTTTATAATATTTTAAAACTATAGCTACTCTATTATAAATGTAGTAGGTGTGTTTGCTAAATTATGTAATTTTCTTCGTTATTATCATGCTTGAATTGAGTTACCAGGGTAGCTTAATTGGTTGAATCTGACATTCACATATCCACCTCGGCATGAATTTTTTTAAATAAATAAATAAATAAAATTCAAAGGTGACCATTTAAGGCCATTTATTAAAAGAAAAATAGTTTGCATATATACAAAATATGTATGAATTAGTGAGTCGTGAAATTCTTGTCAAAAGATTTAAGAAGAGTCTGATACAATTTTACTTTGACTTCAATATCTAAACTTTAACTTATTATATTCTTAACTTTGAAGAATTATTTAAATTGTTTAAAATATAATTAAGAATTCTTTAATTTTTTCATTTTTTTTTTTTTTTTTTTTTTTTTTTTTAACATCATCAATTATTTGGATAGAAGAATATACGGATAGAAGAATATACGTCAAAATCTCATTTAGTTTTCCCATTTATTTGACCAAAAAAAGATGTTGGTTATATAAAAGCCGTTGTTCCTCTTCTTTTTCATTCATTCATCTGCCCCTTTCTGTTTCTCATCACCATTTTCAGCGCAATCTGTTGAATTAGCACAGACTTCCGCTTTCATTGCTCCCAAAGGTAATTAAATAAAATTCCATTTCATTGTCAATACTACACCAAAAGTGATATTATCTCATATATATCTTGTGTTTTACAATGACTTGTTTGGATTTCCATCTTCTTCCATTTCTGGGTTTAGGATATAACTAAATTTCCATGCATCAACATATTTGTTTCTCCATACAAATGCAAAGGGATTAGAGGATGAATTTTGGTTTTATGAATGAAATTTTCCCTATTCATCAAAAACATCCCACAAAATGGGTAGTTGCTGATTTAGGGGATAATTGAGGTTACCACTTCTCAACTTCTCACTAGCTTACTGCCTTAATATATTGGATCATATAAGCTGATCAAAGCATGTAATCTTTGCTAAACATAGAACAAGGCTTTCATCAAAGTTCCAACCTACAAATTCATTCTTTTCATCTCATTAGTGGACATATATTTGCATATATTAATCTATGAATGATTTTTATTCAAAATTGTACAAGCATTACTTCTGATTTACTCACACCCTTTTCCTATTTGTAGGGCACTCTTGTACTTCTTTCACTAGGGTTCAGTTGCCCACCCCCCTATGGGGCAGTGCTGGACCAAGGTAATGTATGCAAAGAGGTCATTTAAATTTCATTCTGATATTTCTTCAAGTCTTTTTCTTCTCCAGCCCTATTTGCTTGATTACTTATTTCTAGTCCGCTGTTTGACTGGCTGTTAGATTTGTTTCAGTGTCATCCTTGTCTCTTTACTTTTTCTTTTTTTTCTCTCTGCACTATTGACGGGAACTATGAGTATGTGTGTGTCTATTTATCTTTAACACTTAGCAGGCTTTAAATTTCAGTTACTAAAACATCATTTTAGTGTGTAAGGTCCAACTTTAGCAAAATCACCTTGCTCATGTAGCAGTTCTGCCTTATTTTTGTACTAGTAATTGGACCAGTAAATTCCTTGAAGAAAACACACTTGTGAACACTGAGCACCAAATGATCTTTTATAACTACGAGGCAAGTCATAAAATTTTAAATTGATCTCCGGAAAATTTTATCAAATGGAATTAAATTTCCTCCCATCTTCCTAAGCCTTAATGTGCAGGATTACCCGATGTCTGTATGTGCTGGTGGGAGGTAGATGCAATAGATTAGTCGAGGTATGTGCAAGCTGACCCGGATACAATCATATTGAATTTTGAAAAGAAAAAGAGTAGTGCCAAGTGATATATTTACGATAGATTTGAAGATTTTACTATGCTCAAGGAGGATAGTTGCTAATCATAAATGGGAGGCTCGAAGCTAATTTGAACTACACTTGTTTGGAGCCAACAATTTGGTCACCAGATAAATTTTTCTCCTTAAGTGCTTATGAGTTCTATGCTTGTGTTTGTCTGTCTTGACTTCTAAATCCAATTAAGACATTGAACTCTTCTGGTCTTTTGAGAACTTATGCTACACTATTATCCATCCATGATTGATGATATCCTATTGGAAGAAGTACACAGCTCTTTGCTCGACAACTCTTTCACTTGCCTTTACATTCCAAGGATGTGAACTACTTGATACATCTAATGTAGGACAAAAGAAGACTTTTGTGGAATTGTATCTTTAAATTTGCAATGGTTTCCACGTATCCATCTCTGCTGTTCCTTTTGGTGTTTCATCCCTTTTTTCTTCCTTTCTGCCTTGTCATAGGGGGAGGAGGATGGAGTTCTATGTTTGTGTTCAGTTGGCAAATTACTTGCCTTAATTGGAGTCTCTTCACCTCTTACTTACAGTAACTGTCTAATCCATTTTCCCAATCTCCCCTGCTTTTCTTTGTTGTATTCATGAGAAAGATAAGTATGAAAACTGTCTTTCTGTTGATGATTCAGAATCGGTTACTAGGATTTGTGATTCTAGCAGGTATGCCGTCAAGAGAAGAATGATGTCCCTCCCACTTTTGAGCTTGCTGGTGGAAATGTGTGCCTTGTGAAATCAATGGAGAAGTGGGAAGAAAAGATGTCTGAAGCCAAAAACAGTGGCAAGATCGTAAGTTTCCTTATCAACTTTGGGTTTCTGCTTTTTTCTTTATTCTTTTCCTATTTTCATATCCAGATACATGCTATAGCTCAGCCATAGCAGGACAGAATCTTGGTACTAAAATTACAGTTAGCATTCTCAGTTTCATGATCCAGCACCATGTTTCATCTGCATATTTTCTAGACACAAGTATAAATTATACACATAACCTGCAAATATATCTAATCAAATCACCTTCCCTTTTTTCCCTTTTACTGGTTAGTTGTGCATTTTTGTTGTGAATATCTTTCTCTTATCAATTAACACTTCCCCTTACTTCTCTCTCTTCCAACAGATGGTGGTAAATTTCAGCGCGTCATGGTGTAAGCCCTCTAGAGCAGCAGCACCAAGATATCATGAACTTGCTGATAAATACACTTCAATGATATTTCTAACTGTGGACGTGGATGAGTTAGCTGTGAGTTTCAAGTGCCTTCTACTCATTGTCTTTTATTTTCATTGAAATCCAGGCTGTAGCATCCATAGTTATGATGCCTACTATGCTGTTTTTTCTTTAATTACAACTATTTAAAGGTGTGGTCTTGCTAAAGCCATCTCCTGCTAACATGCTAGAAGCAACCATCTCCTCTAAACCCATAAACATTGGCAATATGTTAAACTATTGGTCATGGCTTGATGCAGGAGTTAAGTACTTCGTGGGACATAAAAGCTACTCCAACATTCATTTTATTTAGAGATGGCCGTCAAGTGGACAACGTAGTAGGTGACAACAAACAAGAGCTCCAAACGAAGTTGATGAATCTCGTGGAGTCCTCAAGGTCCCTGGGTTGATATACTGTTGCTTCGCTGCAGTAGGAAAGATATGAATGCGGAAATGCTATTCTAACAAGTCTGGTTTTGTCACTTTAATTTTGCAATTTACTGCTGCAACATTTTTACATGTTTCTGTGCATATTAAGCAAAGTACTGGGATATAAGGAAGTACAACTTGCAGCTTGGACAAGAAATTCATATGGGGCTACACCTAAGCTAATACGAGGAAGTAAATGGCGGCGTACAGTTCTTACTTATCATCAATCTATAGTTTAGTCTCCTGTATTTAAGAAATGTGAAATTATATGTGATAGAAACTCAAAATACGAACATACTACTGCTGGCATATTTTTTGTTTCATAATTCCAGCAATACAGGCAGAGATCCCTACAGAAACATACTCGAATCCAGGTTCTACCATGGTACGAAATGTAGTATCAGGAGAAGACAAATGATTTGATGTCTCAACAATGTTTAGACTCAAGCTAGTGGACAAGACAGTATTTATGAAGTGGCGAAATCGAATGAGGATTCGCATTGGTCGTTGACAAAGGAATGGCACAGGATGAGAGCAGGGATGTGGTCAGTAAGGGATAATGAAATAATATGAGAGTGACTTCAACAAAGCATGCTCAATGCACAACACCAAACTATAGGAGATTATGTTTTCAGTATTGATGTCACTCATTTATATACACATACATACCACCCAAGTGAAATGATGTCAGAATATAGACACTTCTTAAGTATTACTTCCTCGTGTTGCCGAAGGGTAGATGGTACAAGAAAGTATTCCCAACATAGTTACATGTCACAACATCACAAAACAGTCCTTATAGACTAGAGTGACCTATAGTGACTCAAGAAGTAAATAGCAGTGGTATTAGAAAAAGGTCCTAAGCGTTGGAAACCATTAGTAGGGCTAAGAGAGTACAGCAAGCATGATGATTAATTATTCTGCAGGTAGGCAAACTGCTGGCCTCACATAACTGAAACCCTTGAATGGGTTTTCACCAGATTTTGGACTAGCAGCAGGAGAATCTAGCAAAGGCATGCTGGTCCATTGCTCCTCAAAATTGGCAATACACAGCTTCCCTGAAACTTGAGGACAGAAACTTGGTTGAATTTCTCGAGCATCTAACTTCTTCCAATTGATAGACCTGAACCATTTGTGACTTTTTATCTCATCACTACCTCTTGATCCACAGCCAAGGCGCTTGCTTGCCTCCTTGTGTANTTGTTGTTACATTTTGCACGTCCCTTGTTAAAGTGATTAGGAACCATTTGTGACTTTTTATCTCATCACTACCTCTTGATCCACAGCCAAGGCGCTTGCTTGCCTCCTTGTGTAGTAGCTGAAAAAAAAATACAAAACATAAGAATCCTCTAGTTTCCACTTTCCAAGTTTTTAATATCAGTGACTATCTGAGAAAGAAATAGAATACAGCATGGTGAATGGTGCTATACATTAGTTGATACATAACACTACCTAAGCAGGAGTGGCTTCCAAATTATCCTATCTTTATATCCTAAGTAACATACATATACAGAAGTGAGGCGTAGCAGCTCAGGTGAAGTTTGCTTCTTTTGCCAAGCTAAGACCTAAGAAAAGCTAGTAAATCCTGACAGCACCCTAGTAAACTCTTATTTCAAATTTACTTCTGTACTAGAAATGTCCTGAAAGTAGAGCACTATTTTAATAAAGAATGAAGCCCTCTAAAATAAAAAAAAGGAGATTCTTATACTGCCTCTAATTAATTAACTGGCGAATAGAGATCTACTTCAGAGCGTTACTTCTGTTTGCAACTTATCACTTTAAAGGCAAAATCAACATAACATTTATTCATCTATGATACCTTTTCAATTTTCTGTGAAAAGGATTTATTAGAATAGTAATTGCTTCATCTATGGCATAAAAATAAACATATAATGACATAATCTTAAGTGACATGCAATCTGAAGCATTTAAAGGGAGCACCAACACAGATAGTGGCTACTATCTTATCAGAACAAGAAAAAATAGAATCTACTATTTGAAGCTTTATCAGTAAGATGGTAACCACTTTCATATCATTGAAAGAAAATGTAGCTACCCCTTTCAACAATGAATGTGCATCACTAGACAAAAATGCGGGCAGCTTAATCTTGTCCTTTAAGATCTTCTGTTGAACTTTCTGTCGGTTCCCACCAACAAATGGAGGCTGAAAAAATTTCACATGACGAAAATATTAGTTTATGAAATTCAGATAGTGGAAAGTTAAACATATGAAGGATGTCACTTTAGGTGCGTAATACAGATTCTTAATGAAGTCATACAGACAATTGCATTTGTCTAAAATAGAATAGACAATAAAGGTACACAATATATGCAAGGTCTAAGTGCAAAGAGAGTAGAAAGTGGTATGATGATCTGGCATCCAGCAGATTGAGAGTTGTATCTGGTGAACTCCAAACTTCAGATGATGAGTCAATGAGATTAGGCCAACGATTTCCCAAAGTTTTAACATATTGATAACTAAAGCTTTATATTTTAACTACTAACGCAACCAACTGACCTTTCCCGTTAGCATCTCATACAATAGAACTCCCACGCTCCACCAGTCTGCAGCCTTATCATGACCTTTTCCAAGAACAATTTCAGGTGCCATATATTCAATAGTTCCGCACAAAGAGTTGGATCTTGTGTTTTCATCAAATTGCTTAGCAAGGCCAAAATCAGTCAGCAGTACCTGCAGCAAACATAATACAAATCCAAAAGGTCAATGAAGGACCACCGCAAATGATTCCAAATCCTTCTGAAACCGGAAAAACAAAGTTTCTTTCCGTTATCCACTAATACAACGAAAAACTAGTCCATGGTCTTTCCACGAAAATCAAAAGAAAGTAACTAGAAACCATCGAAAGCAGGGTTATGTAAAACCAGGGAGTAGGGGAAAAGGAATATCTTACATGCCCATCAGCATCCAAAAGGATATTTTCTGGTTTAAGATCCCTGTGCATTATGCCATTAGAATGGAGGTGAGAAACAGCAGAAACAATCTCAGCAGTGTAGAAGCGTGCCAAATCCTCCCTGAAAAGAAGTAAGTTAGCTACTTGCTTGGACCACAGCATTCGTAGTTTTTCTATAAGGGGTATTTTATCATGCTACCTGAATAGGCCTTGCCTATGGAGTTGAAAGAAAAGGTGTCCTCCGTTAACAAAGTCAAGCACAAGGTATAGTCTGTATTTGGTCTGCGTTCGGAGGAAATAAATAAAAAGAAATCAATAATACTTGGAAGTGTCATGTAAGTAAACTAATCAGATACATACTAAGGAAACAAAGGGAGGAGTTCACAGCTAAGGACCAAGTCTGAGATTTTAAATTCCTCTTCATAGTGGGCTGGAGTTGCATAAAATGTATGCAAGTCCAAACAGCTTTTATATAGATCAATTTACATAAAATTGTAGCAAAGCATCACCTGGAAAGAGTATCTGAGCTGCACAACAAATGGATGATCTATTTTTGTCAATACATCCCTCTCTGTTTTCATGTACTCAGCATGATCTTTCTCCAAAATCTTATCTTTCCTCATAACCTTCATGGCAAAAATTTCAGAAGTCCCAATCTTCCTCACCTGATATACTTTGCCAAATGCACCTTGGCCAACAACCTTTAAGACTTCGAAATCATCAAGTCCTACAGACCTTGGGGTAGTAACATCAGCATCAACATCACTTTTATCAGTAACAGCAGTACTGAAAGTAGCTTCCTCAAGATGATCTTTGGACTCTCCACTATCTCCCTCCACAAGCTCAAGCAAGTGCTCATTCTCACGGAACGTGAGTTTGCTAAGCTTCAATGATTGAATGACATAGTTTGTTGGACCGACAAAGGAATGAGAGCGGCTATAAATTACAGATGGTTCTTCATATATGAATCCATTTGTTTCTGACACTGCAACATTGTCAGAGCTCAAAACTTGAGCTGGGGCAGGACCAAATACATCCGAGAAATCCAAATCAATATCATCCAGTGATATGACTTTGGGGTGTTGCAATGGCAGCAGCACATGGTTGTGGAAAGGCTTCCCAGTTGGTTGTGAAATTTTGGCAGAAACCATTTTACCAAGAGTTACACAAGGAGGGAGGGAGTATAGTAGATCAACCCCAACTTCTGCACGGCTACGAGAGAACTACTGTTGAAAGTCCCCTCACGATAGCCTTGAAAAGAAGGAAATTCTCAACTGCAAAAAGTGTTCCAAAAAATTGGGGGAAGAGGCAGACCAGATTCCAGAAAAGAGAGCTGTTCTCGTTTCCCGCTTTACAGGAAAGAGTGGCTGCAGCAGTGCTTCTCGAATTCATGAAGAACATGCAAACCAGGCGGTGTTTATTAAGCCAAATACCCCTGGAAGGTTGGAAGAAAATTGTCAGCATATCTAGAGAACCAGAAGAACATTGACCAGAAACCTAACATTTTAAAAGAACTCACAGGATGTTAAGAAAACAAAGATGAACAAGATGGGAAGGGAATCAAAGGAAAGTAGAGACAATCAGCAGTAAGAAGAGAACTTTCTTTCACTTGTTCAGGGTAGGCAGGAAAAGAGACAGCTTTGATCTTTGTTTGGGAAAAATGGAAGAGATAAACAAGCATTGGAGTCTGGACAAAATAGAAGAAGTATCAATGGACTCAGACTTAGTTAAATGCAAATTTCATTTTTTTAAAGAAAGACGAATCCTTCAACTGGGAGATAAATTCCAACACCCCATTGTCAAAACTATCTTAATAATGAATTAAACCTACCAATGGTGATAGCTTCAATATGATCAACCAAAAAGTTTAAAATGGTAACAATTGATTAACTAATCTGATCTCAGTACACACTTTAGCACGCAACACAAACCCTACAACTCCTGATTTCCAATCTGAATCACTACTTCTGAATAGAAATCTCGTTTCAAAATGTATCAAATTCAATTCTAACTTAAGATAACCAAAAAGGAAGAAGAAAAAAAAAGCAGCATAAATATCTTAAGAGATGATCAATTCCACCAAAAATTTCAACTTTAACAAATAAATCACTAGAAAGACGAGAAAATCAATGGCCTGAATACAGCAAAATATGAAAATAGTCATTCATGATCTATGAAACAGTTCACTCAAACTCCATGAAGCCGTAACAGTATTAACTTAATATGTAGTAATGAAAAGGGAAAAAGAAAGACGGAAACTTTACCTGAATGAAATTGCAGAGGGAAGAGAATTAGAAGAAGAGGGATTTATATCTGATCTGATCTGTGTCGTGTGGCGGCTTATAACCAATTTGGAACTCTTAGTTTTAACTCCATTAATGCGTTTATTTACGACGTGGCGCGTTTTGAGTGGTTCTCCCAACAACGTCCAGCTTTGGATCCGACTCAAAACAGGCTTGCTTCTAATAAATCTCTTTATTTATTTATTTTTTTTTAAGGAAAAGGGTCAAAAAGTACCTTTAATCTTGGAGAAATGACTCATAAATATTAAGAAAAGTGATCAAAAATATTTAG
>JACEIK010002746.1:5296-16409 GCA_018107945.1 Datura stramonium | reverse complement strand
TCGAGCTTAGTTTAAAATATGGACTTCAGTCATTTCCAAAAATGTGGTATTTAAAATTAATAATGAATTTGATTTATGAAATTGACATGTGTCAGTGTGACTGTATTAAAATTAAGATGAATTTGCGTGAAAATATATTTAAAGTATTTAGAATTATAGGGGTTTATATTTGAGCCTCGTCCGTGTTTGTTGGGAAACGTTAGGCGTTGGCAACTGAACAACGGAAGTGGGAAGGTCAGAGTCAGGAATCTTTTATCCGTGATGTAGAGGGATTAATAGATTAGATTATTGGCATTTGAATTTGTGGGTTACCTTTTTCTATGTACCTATACGGAAAGAAAGAATAACTTTTGCAAGAGAGAAATGGCACACAATTACTCAAAGTGCGCATATTCTTTCTTGGTTGTCTTTGTGTCCACATTCTTCGCCCAATAAGTTAGCGGCCCACGATAAAAGAAAAAAAACAATTTGGCCCATGCAGGTCTCGAACCTGCGACCTTCGCGTTATTAGCACGACGCTCTAACCAACTGAGCTAATGGGCCTCGTTGGATGTATTAGCACAATGCATTTTGATCTTGATTAATTGTGGAGCATGAACACCAGATTGAATTTTCCCTAAGGCTAAGAGGAAGAGGTCGAGGGGTCTAGATGAGACGACTATCCTAGTTAAAAGAAGCGGCAGCCTTGACAAGCAGACCGAATAGCGCCAAAGGAGCAGAAAAGAACATTTTCTGGCTGCCATCTTCTGATCATGCGTCGTTCGGATGTCCATATTTGAAATGGTCCCGGACGCAACAGCATCGCTGCTAACGTTGAATCCTATTATATATGCCAAAATTCAAAATATAAGACCAATTAAACGTTTTCATTTACTGTGTTAGTGAATTGTGAAAGTTATATTTAATTACCTCAAGTGGGCTCATTTGGTAAATGTTTTCCCGTTGTAAACTTTTCTTAACAACTACACTGGTTAGAGGCTTAACAAATAATGTAATGCTACCTAGTAGCTGTACAATTTGGCATACATTAGGTGTTGCTTAAATAAAGAGAGCTTCCTATCATTCACCCAATCCTGTACAATTTAATAATATAGTTGAACTAGCTAATATAATTTCTTCACGGAAATGTTTTGGCTACATGATAATTAAATAATGGATAGAGTAGCAATTTAAGAACCAAAACACATGATGTATAGCTGAAGAACCTTATGTTGCATAAACACTTTTAAATAATCATCCTACTCTGCATGTAAAGCTGCAGATTGCTCAAAATTAAATAGACATGAAATTGAACACATAAGTTTTTTATTTAAAGAAAGGCAAGTTACATCTTTAACATCTTGTTCAGACATGAAACCATTTCTCAACATGGTTGCTGCTATATACACTGCAAGCTTTACTTTCTTTGCCAATTTGTGGGTTGCATCCGTCACACTCAATCCTCCAGCGCTATGTCCTACCAATATTACCTATATATAAACAAACCAATAACGTAACATCCTTATGCTTCCTATTATATCCTTTTCCTACATTAATTATCATTTTTTAATTACTCCATCTCAAAAAAAAAAAAAAAAGATCACAACAACCCATACGTTGTTTTTCAAGAAAAATGATAGCTATGATAGAGTAGTTTTCCACAAAGAAATCTTATCTATCAAGAAAAGAAAAACCAAACACGATCATGATGTAGAAAGAATTCAAGTAGAACAGGAAGTTTAGGATAAAACGATCAATATAAAAATTAGAGAAAAATATTAAAGAGAAAGGTAGGAAACCCCTAGTTGTAGCAAGGAGAAAATGAAGGAGGGACCTGTTCATTATGAGGCAAAGAGGACAAAAAGTGGAGGAGAGGCTTGTTATAGTCATGGAAGGAAAGGATAGTGTTAGGGTCGGATGGGTCGATGCCAGCACCTTTAAGGTCAAGAGAGGTGACTATGTAGCCAGAATTCTCCATAAGGGACCTAATTTTGTAGCAGCACCACCCTCCTCCGCCGACCCCATGTATCAGAACGAAGTGGCCTCCTTCTGATGACCCTTTTTCCTCTTCTCCCATCCATCACCTCTTTTCCAATAGTACTATAATATTGCTGCTTCCTGTCCTAATGAATTTAAGATTCTGCATATTTAGAAACTAGTGGAGTATATATATAATTTTAAAAATTAACCTTTGTGTCTGCAAAAAGTCATAATAAAGAATATTGGTTCACTTACAAAAAAAAAAAGGGATGGATTCAAGGTTGTACAAAACTTTATTGGATTTAGCACTAATTCTTATTGTTTGACTTTTTGAACTGATACTAATTAAATTCAATTGAAGTTATTAACGCATACATATATATAGATTATCAGTACTATTTTTTCGTCCTTTTTATTTAAATTGCAAGGTTCTAAAGTTGATGATTTGGACCTCATACATACAAATTGAAATAAACCACACCCTACTGATGCTTGTTTATTTGTTCTAATTGATTGAACCTGGCTATAACAATAATAAATAAAATAATAGAAATATCGATATATCGTGAAAAACCTCCTTACTCGATAATCAAAGAGACTAACTCTTGTACTTCACATACATTGATTTACTCCAATCAATGATCAATATTTAGACTACAGACTCTAGTCTAGAACTAATCACCACTTCAACCAGTTCACTTTTTCACTCTTAATAGATTGATGAAAGTATATAGACTCTATCACCCTAATACTATTAGACATGTTCCAACTTCGTTGCAATCAAGACTTGTTCTGAACACTTACGACAAGAATGCTCGGTAAATTGACTCGCAATCATCAACGATCTTCTCCTGTCACCTTCTGTGTTTATAGGTTTGCTTGTCCTAACCCTAGTAGAATTCTTTGAGTCCTTACCATCTTGTGTTAGGTTTTTGAGTCCCACGGGGAAACTCTCTTTAGTTTTATTTCGGATTGTTATATTGTCAAGTTCTGATTGGACTCAAAATCCTCTCCAATATTTTCTTTCCTTATTCGTTTCCTTGAGAATTCACTAGTTCAACTAGTAACATTTGCATGATAAACCTGGTTTACCTCACTACTACAAATGTTCCATTTACATGGAAAATTTATATGGGAATTCATTCCGCAGGTAATTCCTGCGGATTTTCATGCAAAAACTTAAAAAATCATGAGTTCTAGAATATTTACTTGCGGCTTTTAATTCCCCAAGAAACGCCGCAAGTAAACTTGGCAAAATTGAGCGCAAAAATATTATCCAGAAACTTATCTGGGAAAAGTTTCCGCATGTATTATATCTGCATATAAATCCCTAGGTATAGAAAATTAAATTTTTTAAAAAAATTCCTTTGTGTTTTTGAAGAAATATCGGTAGGAAATATTACATACGGATTATTTTGGGGATTTGTACATGGAGATTTACCTAGGGATATATATACCTGGAAATTTAGTTGGGATTTTCATAGCTGCGGAACTATATAGAGATTTTTTTCTTGGGAATTTTCCTGTCGTTATAGATATCTGGGGATTTACCTGAGGTTTTAGTAGCTGCGAACTATATGGCGATTTTTTTGTGGGAATTTTTCTATCGATATAGGTACCTGGGAATTTTATAGTTGCAGAGTCATGTGGGATTATTTCCTGGCTTGTGAATATGTACCCAGGGATTTATCTGAAAATATAATAATTACGGAGTTACGTGTGATTTTTTTTTCATGGGTGTTTTCCTAGGGATATAGGTACCTAGGGATTTACCTCTCATGAACTTGCACACACATCGCTTTTACTACTACTTATTTCGTTCTTTTTTATTTATCCGTTATACTAAAAGTAAATTTATGCAAATTTATTATTTTCTTTCAATATTACTCTTGTAATTCATTACATAAACTACTAATCAACCTTAGATTTTCAAAATATAATTAATGAGGATAATATAAAAAGAAGAAGCAAATTTTGTACATGAAAAGTAAAATGGAAAGCAAAAGTGTAGGAATAAGGAACATAAAAGAAGGCAGCAAAATCTTTTCCAAATCAAATTCAAACGTAGCTAATACTTATAAAATAATTTTCCCTCTTTCATGACCCATTAGCGGCAAAGTGCATACCCATCTCTGGAATTGCAAACACTTTCTTCTCATCTGTTGCATCGACCAAAGAAAGTAAAACCTTTTTTGATCAATCACTTATATTTTAATTTTGAGTATTTAAGTAGATGTTGAGATTTTGATACATTGATGACTAATTTAAAATTTTCAATTCTGTTGTTGTGAGCTTGGAGTTTATTTATTTTTGCCATCCTTTTTCATTGTGAAGACATGCTAATTTTCTTATTTTACCTTTATTGAGTGAGATTTTGCATCTTAAAACATAATGAGTAAGTCCACTGAAGTAAGTTAGATTTCAGTCTTGATGAGGACAATTATACATAGTAATATCACATGAACTCATTGGTTTGCACCAATCTTTTGAATTGAATTAATGAATCTGCTCCTCCATTTTAACAACCATTTGTGCGTGTGTGATAAACTTTAATCAATCTTTACTACTTTAGTTTTACAATTCTACAATTATGCAGGTAATATTTACCTACAAACAACTCAGACTAACATTCTATATATTGAAACCAGAAAGGAAAAAGTGCAAAAGAATTTTAAAAATTGACTCGGAATAGAAAATATTTTAGTCGCTTTTAGCTATCACTCAGATAAATGATGTATTATTAAAAAATGTCCACTACGTAGTATTATGCAATTTAGCTTGGGCTGAATTTAATATAATCAAATATCTATTTTTTTTTTATTTAGTTTGTCTAATAAATAAACCATAGTTATCCTGAATTTAGCTTAACCTTTTTTAAGTCTTTTTGTAGGCCTTGAAGTTTGTCATTTCTTAAAGGAACTTTGTTCTTAAGTTTTGGTTTTCTCTAGTTTGCATTGATAAGTATTTGCGCAATGAAAGAAATAAGTAGATTTCTAATCATTAGGTTAACTAACCATGTGAAGTAATGACTAGTTATCTTTTGATCTAATAATAGAAAAAGAAGTATGATTCACACAGTTAGTGATACATGCCCAGACCATATATATATTTTTAATCTCTGAGTGTTATCATTTATCTTTAAATATGCTTTATCTTTTGATATAGATAATGAAAATTTTCGAGTATCGAAAGTGGATGAAAAATAGACTTTATGGTCGAGCGGGATATACAACTGAATTTATAAATGGTATGGAGGAGTTTATTGAATTTGCTCATCGTCAACATAAGTACTTGTCTAAGGGAGTCATAAGGTGTCCTTGTGAGGGTTGTAAAAATATGAAGCACTTTACACCAGATTAAGTTAATGCACATGTTTTTCGAAGAGGATTCACACCAAATTATTGGTATTGGACATCACATGGAGAGGAAGCACCTCCAATTAATTTGAATGAACATGAAAATTCAGATGCTTCGAGTAGTCAAAGTAGCTTTTTAGAGGATGACAATGAAAACGTAAATAGATATCAAGGTATGATTTATGATGCTGTAGGTGTAGAATTTGATCATTAAGTAGAACCCAATGTATAAGAGCCTCCCAATATGGATTTTACTAAGTTTTACGACATGTTGAATTCAACTCAACAACCACAATGACTTAGAAGTAAACATTCAGAGTTGTCCATAGCGGCTCGAATGATGAGTATTAAATCTGAATACAATATGTTTCAGAGTTGTTTTAATGCAATGACACAATTAATGAAGAATTCAAGTCCCCCGGATAGTAAGATACCTCTTAATTACTATCAAGCAAAGAAACTAGTGTCAGGACTTGGTATAACTAGTCAAAAAATCGATTGTTGTATTAATGGATGTATGTTGTACTACAAGGATGATACAAACATGACAGAGTGTAAGTTTTGTCATGAACCTCGTTAAAAAGAACAACATGCTCACAAGAAAAACAACAAGAAGGTTCCACAAAAGAGAATGCATTACTTGCCGCTTATTCCTAGGCTTCAACGACTATATGCTTCCACAAGATCTGCAGAGCAAATGACATGGCATTATAAATATCGTAGGGAAGAAGGTGTATTGTGCCACCCGTCAGATGGAGAAGCGTGGAAACATTTCGATCGAACATATCCAGACTTTGCTATAGAGCCTACGAATGTTAGACTCGGTCTATGTGCTGATGGTTTTACACCTTATAGCCAATCAACATCACCATACTCTTGTTGGCCAGTGATTGTTACTCCTTGTAACCTTCCTCCTGATCTTTGTATGACTTCCCCATACTTATTCTTATCATTGATTATTCCTGGTCCTCACAATCCCAAGGCAAAAATTGATGTGTTTCTTCAACCGTTAATAGATAAGTTACAACAATTATGGACTGATGGTGTACTAACTTATGATGTGTCAAAAAAATAAAATTTTCTTATGCGAGTATTATTGATGTGGACAATTAATGATTTTCCTGCTTATGGAATGCTATCAGGGTGGAGTACAACAGGTAAGTTAGCATGTCCGATTTGCATGGAACAAACAAAAGCTTTCCGTTTAAAATATGGAAGGAAAAACAGTTGGTTTGATTGTCACCGCCAAATTTTACCTCTTACTCATTCTTTTAGAAGAAACACAAATGCTTTCTACAAAGAGAGAATAGAGAATTCTAGACCTCCTCAAAGATTAACTGGGGACCAATTGTGGGAAAAAGTTAGAGGGTTTCCTAAGATAACTGAATCGGATCCACGCAAGTTTTATGGCTATGGAATATCCCATAATTGGACTAAAAGAAGTATCTTTTGGGATCTTTCATATTGGAAGGACAATCTGATTCGTCACATTTTTAATGTAATGCATATAGAGAAGAACGTCTTTGTTTTCACACTGTCATGGATAACAAAGACAAAATTAAGGATAACCCGAAAGCAAGAATGGACTTGAATGAATTTTATTTTCGAAATGATCTACACTTGCAATGTGACGATAGAGTAGATGGACTAAACCGAAAGCAAATTTCACCTTAACGAAGGTCCAAAAGAAAAATGTATGTGAATGGGTTGAACAACTAAAGATGCCTGATGACTATGCTTCCAATTTGGATAGATGTGTTGATTTGAAAGACTTAAAGCTCTTTGGTATGAAAAGTCACGATCACCATATTTTTATGCAGTGTCTTATTCCAACTACTTTTAGTGCACTTCCAAAACCAGTGTGGAATCCTTTGACTGAACTTAGTCGATTCTTTATAGACTTGTGCTCAACAGTGTTACAGGAAGATCATTTAATACAAATGGAGCAAAATATTCCTATAATCTTGTGTAAGTTGGAGAAAATATTTCCTCCTGGATTTTTTGATTCAATGGAGCACTTATTGATTCATTTGCCTTATGAAGTAAGGGTTGGTGGGCTAGTGCAATATCGATGGATGTATCCATTTGAAAGGTGTAAAATTTTCTTTTGAGAATTTATTATTTGTCATTTTACCTCCGTACGTAATTTACTTCTTAAATTTACTGTAGGTTCTTAAAAAAATTTAAGAAGACGACAAAAAACAGAGCCAGAATTGAGGGATCTATTTGTGAAGCATATTTGGTTCAAGAAATATCATACTTTTCTTCTCATTATTTTGAACCTCATGTCCTACCTACCAATAATAAAGTTAGGAGTAATGATATCTTTACTGAAAAAAATGCAAATCATCTGACTCTATCAGTCTTTAATCCCTCTGACCGAACATATGGAGTTAGTGCACTCAGTGATTAGATGATAAAGAGTTATTGCAGCACAGTTACATGTTCTAATAAATTATGACGAGGTTAAGCCTTTCCTCAAGTAAGTTTTTAACATTATGTATATTTAAAAATAAAGCATAGCTTAATAATATTGAAATTGCAACTAATGTGCTAATGTAAGTGACTGCAGTTTGTACGAGCAAATTCTGAGAGATACTTACAATGATCTTAGTGATGACCTCATTGATAAACAAATTGAAGCAGACTTTCCACAATAGTTTAAAAATTATGTATGGATCAACATAAACTAGTTATGATAGAAGAATGTACTACTTATAAAAAGTGTCCTTTAAAATATATATCTAACTTAATTTCATCATCTCATAGGTCAATGCTAATCCACAAGACATATCACATAATTAATTTTTGCAAATCTTAGCTGAGGGACCACTAAGAAGGCCAACATCATGGCCTATTTACTTTATGAATGGATATAAATTTCACACTTCTACATGGGGTGAAGAAAGAAAAATATTTAATAGCGGGGTATGTGTTAGTGGTATCCGACAAAATGGCATTACAAATGAATATTATGGTGTTCTTAAGGAGATTCTTGAATTGGAATGGAAAAAACACCAATTGAGAAGTTAGTTTTATTTTATTATGATTGGTATGATCCATCTAAACATGACATGAAAGTTGATAGTCAATTTGATATTGTGGAGGTTCGAAAAAGGGGAAGATATGCTAAATTTGATCCTTTCATCTTTCCTGAAACAACTCGAGTATATTATGCAAATCATCCTGAAAGAAAAGGAGATAAACTGGATTTGTGGATTGTTATAAAGACAAAACCAAGAGGATTTGTAGATTAAAGACATAATTTAGAAGTCTCTTATCAAGAGGAACACTCACATGGCAATGTAAGTATAAAGGATGAACAAGTAGATTACCTATGAGATGATCAAGTTGAAGGTGAGGAGGTTGATATGAGTGGCATTCAATTAGATGAGCATGATTTAATTAATGATGAAAATGAGGAGATAGCTAGTGAAGAAGAGGAAGAACTTTTTGATAGTGATGATTCTGAAGAACATTTTCACATACAAGGTGAGGACGAGAACGAGGACGAGGAAGAGGATGAGGATGAGGATGAGGATGAGGACGAGGAAGAGGACGAGGATGAAGATGAAAAATGATGATATTAATTTGTAAATTATTTGATATGTTCTTATTTACAATAGTGCATTTGCTTTTGAAGATATAGTGATTTCTTGTATAACTATTTAGAATTTTGATGATATTAATTTCTCAGTTTTTTTTCTATATGTGGCCTTGGATCTTTCTAATTTCAAATATATCAAGATGATATGTATAGTAAATGATGTCTTACTTTTACACTCTTAAAGTAATCTGGTATTAGCATTAAATGACAACACATTCTCCTATCTTTATAAATATACTAAAAATTGTAAATCAAGAAAAATCAGTTTTGTTGTGACTAGCTCAATATTATTTTTTACTTTCAGATGTCAGGTACAAGATTGAAACAAATTAGGAAGACTAATGGTAAGAGAGAGAAATCACGTAAAAAGAAAACACACACAATAGAGCTTAAAGCAGCTCAATTTCCTCCCATAATTCCATCACGACCTCTCCTGTCTCGCACTATTTCACATCATGTTCATGAAACTTCCTTGCCACAAACTAGTCCTGAAGTGAATCAACTCCAACTTCATAATGCTGATTCTCAAACTCAATCTTATCAGTCCCAACCTATACATACAGTCATTGAATCAATGATGTCTCCAGCTGCCAATGTCACTCCAACCACCTCGTGTAGTGTAGTTGGCGGATAATGATGATAATCGAGTATGGATTGTAGCTGAAAAAGATGGGTACTTATACTGACTTTTAGCACACATGCTTAATTTAGTGAATTTAATTTATATATTATTGATAGTTAATGTATTTTTACGTAGGTTTGATCCTCACAAGCCAGTCATTGAAGGCATTGCAAATTGCATTCGTAGTAAATTTGAGCTAGCTAAACCTTCTTGGAAGAAGTTTCATAATCTACTCGGGATATGTGGTTTGAAGAATTCAAGGTTAGGTGATTCTGTTGTTGTAAATTTATACAACTAGTTCAGATTTTATTTTATAAGTATTAACCACATTATAAAATATTACAGAAGAAATTTAGATGGCTCCCTCACTATAATGATGTTATACGACGCAATTTTGAGAAAAGAGCAGCTGCAAGAATGTCTCAATTATTTCAAGATATTAGAAATGATTTGACAGTGAAGACACATTGTATGGGGGATGCTGTATTCAAGGAGATGAAGGAGTATTGGGAGTCTCCTCAATTTAAGACAATGTCAGAAAAAAATTAAAGAAATCGTGATGCAAATGCAACGCCTCAGTTCATACAGGTGGTTGTATACCTCATCGCGTGATTTATAAGAGAATGGTAATATATATATTCTTTTCAATTTTTATTTCTAGTAAATAATATCATATAAATCTTGATAACATACATATCTCTTTCATTTGATTACAGAAGGAAGCCACTGAAAAAGATCCTTCATTTTCAGAATTTTATTTTCGCACTCATCGTAAGGAAAAAGATAAAAGTTGGGTAAATGAGAAAGCTAAAGCTGCTTATGTAAGTATTTGTTCTGTAGTTTCGTTTATAGCGGCTCTATCTATAAGTTGCTTTCATATATAATGAATATATACTGATCAAGTAATTTGTGTATTCTCCTTGCTCTAATAACAAGAACACTTATAGACAAGAGTCCAAAATTGAACTAACCTTTCTTCCAAAGCCTTGTACAAAATGAGAATTAACTGCCTCTTCTAATAGACATCATTCCTACAATACGGTCAATTAATTTAAAATTAACAGTGATCTTCAAAATAGTAGATAATATATAACAAGACATAACTTCATAAATAGACCTCTAAACGATTCTTTGTACCTCATTTTCAGTGAAAAAACATGTTTTTCATTTGCTATCTCTTCACAGCGCACCACAACTACCATTACATGTAATTAGATCAAAATTGAGTATGCCAAATACATAAATAACTAACTGATAATTTCAATTGTAGTAGATTTTTAGGTTATAACCTATGGATAAGGAGGCCAAGATCCTTGTTCTCCTTTATAACCTTCCATATTTGTTGTGAACTAAATGAAAAGACTGAAGCATATATAATCAAAGAATGCTTAAAAAAATGTTTCCTGCATACCTGCTCTTTGAATTATTCTTCCTTCTCTTCAAAATTAGAAGGATCCATGACCTTGACCTGCTTTGCCACTTTCTTTGTTTAAGCTTCCATCCATGTAGAGTTTGAGGCGGTGGTGAAACCAGAAATTTTGTTAAGGGAGCTCACAATTTAATATATAT